>OX101788.1:30741121-30804715 GCA_944452715.1 Ophion slaviceki | reverse complement strand
AAAAACTCGGTGCTCGCACGCCGACGCCGGATGGAGGAAATCTCTTGCGTCGATTATCGTCTCAGACACGTTAATATGTATTACGCAAGGTAACGCAGATTCATAATCAACTAGACGTTCACACCGTGAGACGAGTGTCCGGAGATTTTCTAAGCCACCAATGCATGTGCTCGTTGGAAACGACGTCCCTGTGACAGAAGTCATTTTTTAGAATCGATCGATGCAGATTGTTGTGAATTTCCATAGGGTGCATTCCAGCCTCAAAGTAGGGTGAAAAGTTCAACTATGAGCCAACCATCCCAATTGTTTCAAATAAAATTAGCCCCCTCCCTTGAAGAGATTTAATAATCTACCCAGTAATTTTTCGGGGAGTAGAAGAATGTCTCGTTCGTAGGATTGATGGAAGCAAACCGTAAATCTTGGGACTTTGGGCAGCATTGGATAACTTGGGAAAATCATTAAGGTAATCATATCGCCAGGCTTCAATCCATAGGATTTTCGTGATTTTTTATTGAGCTTCACTAAATATATTAATAATCGTCTCTGTAAAATTTTAGGGTCGGTTATCGACTCAATTCCAGAGAAAAAAAAATTAAAATTGCGAGTTTTTGTGAAGGAATTCCGAGACGACATACAAAAACTCAATTTCCGGTCGCTACAAAAGTGTATACAATAGTGGGAATCTGTCAGATTCTTAAAAATAATCAGATTTATATACTTAACACTTGTAGTAATCCAATGCTCTCAGAAAAAATTACGCTTTTGACCTAATTTTTATGTAATATCAAGTTTAATTTGAACTTCCGGTATTGGATTTACTACCACTTGATACGATAAAAAGACGTGGCAGCAATGCAACAGCTGACTGTAATCCTAACCTCATCTCACTCATTCGAATTTTCACACATATTTCATTTTTAACCGACATATTTCGCCGACACAAATTTTCCACGCTTTTTACCAGTCGTGGCCCGAATACAATGCTTTATATTTCCCGCACCTGACGTTGTTTTGACAGATCGACGTTGAAAAGTATGGAGGTTAAACTCGCCTGGTTGAGTAAAAAGAGACGGGGATAGAACCAATGTTGCCAAATATCCAACCCAGATATACTGCGCGAATCGTTGGAATAACTATTTTTTCATTTTTCTAATTAATTGTGAACATTCATTAAACAGTTTACAGATGGAAAATTTTAGTGTTACAAATTATTTTTTTGCACATGTTAAAAATATAAATTGTACAAGTCTCAAGTATGATCAGTGGTATGACTAGTGCGAAGCGATAGGATTATCTTAATCGCGGTTTTTGTTGGCGACCGAGTGTATTTCGTCTCATCTTGAGGCGTTAGATCTGAGTATAAAAAAATGTTTACTATTTTTTTTGGCTCGAATAATGAATAAACATCACGAGAATGATGTTCAAAAGGAATTATACGCGGAGAACATTTTGGAACATTTTCAAAGCTCATTTTCCACAGCGCCTCCGAGTGCTCCGAAACGCACGAAACGCACGAAACTGTGAAATTAGCAATTTGGAGTCGTTCAGTCCAGTCGTTGTACAAAAAATATACAACGACCTAACAACTGAACTGAAATAGACCTACTATCAAAATGCGTCGGTAGGTACCCGCCGAATTCAAATGAGAACTTCAATAAGCCCGCCTAACCTCATTTTAATAGTTTTTTTTGCATTATCAACAAATCTAAGAAAGGCCATGAATGCGAAAGATTTCGTTGATTTGCAGATTCCCAATGATCTCCAAACCATCCGATATTTCGAAAAAAAACCCGCTCTCTTAATATACGAACAGCGTCTATCTCTTCGTTCGCCTGAAATGTAGACCGTCAAGGAGGAAACGTGGTTGCAGGATATTCATCGACCGGACGTGTAACATATGGCCGTAAGGGGTCATCTCACTTTAGACGCTAAGAAAGGCTATTTTTGTATAGGTTTATATTATGGATATTGATATAAAAGTTGTTACACTTAATAAATACACTTTCGAAATACATTTTTAAAAAATCATTTATTTAAGTCACTATTTATAGATGTAAATGGTAGTTAAAAAAATGTCCTAAAAAAATTGTAGGTCTGCGCTGTTGATGAAATCTCGGAGATGGATCATCCGAAACAGAAAAATCAAACGCTTTTAGATTCAGTATGTTAATGGCTATAGCGCATATCATACGAGTTTTGATATATGCAAAAATAACAAAATGGTAGACTTTTTCGAAAAAAACAAAAAAAAAGTTTTTTTTCACCGTTTTTGGCAAAAAAATAGTAAATGGCGAAATTTAAAACAATCCTCCATATGCGCTATAGCTATAGTTGTAAAGAATATGTGGTCAAATTTTTACAAGGATTTAGCAGGATTTATAAGGATTTAATTTTTTATCGGTAGTTTCGAAGATTTCATCAACAAGCCGTCGAAAAACGTAGTTTTGAGAAAAACGCGTTCAAAGTTTGTTTGGATTGCATAAATACATAAAAAAAATTGTTCAAAGTATTTCAAAAGTGTATTCATTGAGTGTAACAACTTTTATATCAATATCCATAATATAAACCTATCAAAAAAATGCATGAAAATAGCCTTTTTTGGCGTCTAAAGTGAAATCACCCCTTAAGGTGACGTAAAATAGATACGAGTGCCAAAACAACAGCAAAAGCAGCACCGAGTGCAAAAAGAGCCAGGTGCAGAATGTTTCCCACCGGCTGATTCGCCAAATGTGTAAAAATCATCAATACCCCTATATGTTTCGTCTCAAAATTCAGTGAACGCTGTAAATTCTATTTCAACGATGCACGCACCTCACGCAGGCAATTGTGCAAAGCGACATCAGCAACAAACGAAACAAAAAATACAATTTTGTATAAAAAATGTCACGAGAAGATCTAACGAGATAGAATTTAAAGTCGAAAAAATTCCTCCGTTTCTGCTACCGCTGGTATGGGTAAAGAAAAAAAGGAAAATTTCTTGGGATACCGCCGGCAATAAGACGTTTTGCCGATACTTGGGCGAGGATGGCCCTTATCGCGAGGCTGCCCGCAGCCTCCCTCTCGCCCTGCCGCTCGCCCGTGGTAGCTCTATCTTAATTGTGATCGGGAAGCCCGGCAGCAGTAGCTGCGAGAGCAAGAAACAGGAGCAACATCCAGCAGCGGAAGAAACGGGAACCGCAGCGTTTTTTTTTCCATCTCCAACTTTTTGCGCTCTTTTCCTTTGCATTTGTTCGGGACAGCTCGGCAGAGTATTCGAGCAAGTCCCGAGACGATTCACCGCACGAGAATTTACGTGTCGAACACCTGCAAAATTCCCTCTAATCTGTGCGCGTTTTACCGAGCCACCTGGTGGCTCTCCAACGCGGTCAATTATTACATGCGGGAGAAAAGTCGAGGAAGGAAAGAAAAAACAACAACAACAAGACAAAAAATACCGACACCGAAGGAGAAAAAGAGGAAGAGAGGGAGCTGAATGCAACTGGCATTGAGTGTTCTCCGGACGGATGGCTGACAGGCAATGCGGTTGGGAGTCATCCAGTGATATATAAAAGAGAAACACGAGAGGCGCACGCAAACCGTCAATTAATTCAAAGACCTTTGATTGCCGTGGATGCGTGTTACCGGAGAACTTTGAGTTCTCTAAGAATGTATTTATTTCGAGACCGTTTATCGATTATACATAGATTATACGTCGATAACGTCGTTTTGCTCTTTCGTCTCACTCGCTCTCCGTTTCACATTCGACTTTTCACCTCGAAGTGCGCGGCAAAAAGGCCTCGGGGTCGAGTTCACACCGAGCGCCGTATCATAATTGAAAAATGAACGCGGGGAAAAAAAAAAGTAATGATTCAACAGAAAAAGTCCTCTGCGATCTGGCGGCAGTTTTTTGTTCTCGCAATCGACCGAATGTCTCACGGAAAACGGTCGTCACTTGAAAGGAATGCGAATCCTCAGTGATCGATGAATGTAACGAAGCTATAAACTGAAATTCAGCATTATTTTCTTCTTGAGAAATGGACTTGTCAATTTTTCCTCCGATTCAGCAAACACGCTACTCGAAATAGCACACACGTGTTTACATCGCAAATCGGGAGTTTCGGTACCGAACGATTATTTTTTCTAGCGAGTAGTTTGTCGTCAGTTTTAAGGGGTTACGTGGGATTGAAAATTTCAAAAAATCCATGAATTTTTTATTATTATCCGATAGTACAATATGTCTAGAATATTCTCCCAAAGTTTTAAGTCAATCGGAGGTAAAGTCTAGGAAAGAGGGCCTTTGGGAAAAACTAATGCACCGAACTTATTTAAATTTTTCACACTTCTTCAAAATAGCATTGTCTAGTGATTGAACGAAGGTTTTTTGAAGTATTGAAAATTTTTGACAAATTGAACTATTTTGCATACAACTCTAAAAAAATGTTGATTTTTTTAAATCCTTCGTTCAGTCACGAGCTATACTTATCTGCTAACAGAAAAAATTGGTTATTTAATTTCAGATAAAGCTATCACGAGTTATCCTGACCACCACGAGGAAACTTTTTTAAGGGGTCTCCGGAAACCAGGTCCCACCGGCTGAATTTCCCAAATTTTTGGATGAACATTTTTGCAAATATTGTTGAAATGTTGGTCTTTTATGTGCTTAACATTTTGAATAAAATAATTGAATATATGCATAACATGAATAAATGAATAATAATTGAATATAATTCAATTATTATTCATTAATAATTGAATTATTCAATCATAATTCAATAATAATTGAATATATGAATAATATATGAATAAAATAATTCATATATTATATTTTTTTTTAATAGAGAAAATTTGCTTATTTTGCTTCGAAACCCACGTAACCCCTTAATGCACTTCAGGCTGCATTATTTTATTGTACGCTTGCTATGGTTGGGTTGAAACGAGCCACGGGGTGTCCTGCAACTGACTATCGTGTACAGGATACGAAATAACACGTTTGCTAACACGGTCCTTTTTACAGTGTATACAGAGACACGAATAATGGAAGGTTTGCTTCGACATCAACCGAGAAACGCCATAGAGGCAATTAAACGAGGTGACTGGCGCTTGGAAGGATTATTGGTACTTTGCTGACAAACGCTTGTTGGTGAGGGAACAAAAAAGAAACTGCAGCTCACAATCGGAGTACGGCAGACGGAAAGTATCCGGACACTCGTCATGCGCCCGAACAGACGGCAGTATATAGACCGCGTTCGCACACTTAACAATTTCTATACGTGCCTAATCGGAGATGACGAGATAGATGAGAGCGCCAGAAAATATCGTATAATTGGATAAACAGTATTCCATTTTTTATTTAACTTATTCTCAAGGAAGATCAACTGAGGCGAGAGAAAAAGAGCACGAGTATGCCTGAGCCGTCGGCTGTCGACAGGGAGACGACATATTGCTCATTAAAAATGCAGTGGATTGAACTGTCAGATTTATTTTTGAATGAGGAGAAAGGTCGGTTGATATTCCTCATCTGAAATACGACTCTTCGAAACATCGTCAAAAGCATTGAATGTCGATCATACGTAATAGTACCGTAAGACATGAAGTCCGCGAAGTTAGCTGAGATATCGACAGAGAATTTTTTTTCGAATGGTTCCGGGCCGCGGTATTAAGGGGTTAGCCCCACTTGCGATTTTGAAAAAATCGATTTTTTTTATTGCATTTTTTTGAAGTATAAGTATCCGGGCCCATACTTCTGTATGGGCCCGGAATAGATGACTCTATGTAAGTTTAAAAAAATATATATTTTCTTCGTGTAAACTGAAATTGAAACTTTAAACGCGTTTTTCTCAAAATGGCATTTCTGAAGTCGGTGACCAAGATTACTCGAACACTAATGAACCGATCTTCTTGAAATTTTGCAGGCTTATTTAATACATAAAAATGTAGTCTTTAATCGTTCGATTTTTTTTTTCGAAAAAAAATGGCCGTTTTATAGCCAAAAACGGCCGTTTTTTTCGTTAAAATCGAACCATTAACTTTGACTGTCCGCCATTTTGTGAAAAATGAATATTTTTTAAAATCCTTCGATTAAAGACTAGTTTATACTTATATTTGACTAAATCCATCCGCATTTTTTTTTCAGATGATCCACTTCGCCGCAATGTTGGTCACCGCAAACCGTGTATATAAAAACATTATTTCATTGACGGCCATTTGCCACTAAACAATGTAATATTTTTCAATAAAAAAAATACTGAAAGTTCTTCAAGATGTGTTCTTTAAGATGGTATATTGATCGATTAAAAAAGTTTTGTAGTTTTCTGTAAAAAAATCATGAAAAAGGCCTTTTTTTGCGCTACAAGTGGGGGTAACCCGTTAAGGAGGAAAAAATTGGCTGATCTTTATGATCTTTTTTTAAGGTAAGATTTCTTCACCATTTTGGAGACTTAGGGAATGGTTTATTACTACTTTTGAGTGTCGCATGGTAGTTTTTTAATTAATCTTTAAAAATGGCGGTGGTATGGCACGATCTTTTAAAATGCATTTCCATAACTTGCGTGACATATAGCTAAAAAACTAATCGACCAATTTTGATGAAATTTGGTATGAATCTTTCCAATCTTTTCGTCTATAACATGACTTTAAATGTTTTTAAAAATTTAAGATATATAAGTATTTTTTATTGGGAAATGTAGCATTTTTTTTCGAAAAATTTAATATTTTTGTTTCAAAGCGTGCCATTTCATCAATTTTCAACATTTCTCACTCTTTCTTAGTTCATATTCTGCGTATGAGTGTTGACGAACGAAAAATCTTCGTTGGTTTTTTTTCAGACTAATCCTGCCGACGCTACGCGTCACACCGTCTGACATCTGCCGCAACCCGTTTAGAAGACCGTGCCATGGCTCCGCATTTTTAAAGATTAAGAAAAAAATAACATGTAACAGCTAAAAGTAGTAATAAAACATACCGTAAGTCTCAAGAGAGGTAAAAAAATTCGACGTCTAAAAAAAATCATGAAAATCGGCCATTTTTTCCTCGCCTAAAGGTATCTCCCCCCTTAAGCAAACGGATGACCATTAGAAGAGGAATTGCGTTGTACAGCAAAAATTGATCTTTGAAACTCAATCGTATCTTTGATTTCCACAAGTCTTATCGTTATTATCGGCTCGCCGAAAAGTGAAAGAGTGCACTCTAGATAAGCCGAGTAGGATAGTCGATGAGAGGGCGGGAAGAGGGGCGAGATAATCGCGGCTACATTAGGGTGCTCTCTCGCTGATATCTTCCGACAGAAGTGATTATTGTTCGACAATATTTTTATTTTCAAATTATATACAGCATGTTGTTTCCGGGTGTTTGAAATTAGGAATAGTTTAGGCTTTGCAAGAAATTTAGTGGACGCGCATGAATATTTCGACAACATTAAACGCTTTTGTCCTAATTTTATTTAAACGGTGCGCATGATCACTGCTGAAGTTATGAAACGATGTTGAAAATCGTTTATCCATTCTCTTCGTAATCGTATTCGCTATCGCGTGTGCTAAAATGATCGATTTACAGTTGTTGGGTTTTTTCCAAACTGATATATGGGCCGAAAAAGCTTTTTGTGCAACTCTATAGCCGAGTTTGCGCGAAAATTCACCATTGTTCGACGAGATTGTCACCATTTTTTTGGGGAGCCGACCTGATAAAAAAATGGTTTCGTTCACAATAATTTTTTGAAAATTAAATTTACACAATAGTCAAGAATCACGTAACACACTTAAAATATAAAACTTGCATTAATCACTCGTTGGTGTTAATATCAATATCAAACTCTTGAAATATCTTTAATAATAATCAATAACTTTTCCGTCATTCGTTAATTCAGTTACCAGTCTCTAAACTTTACTCTCAGTAAGTACTCAATTAAATAAGTCTCAGTGTACTATTGTTTCTCTATAAATTGGCCGAATTCTTTTACAGCTGGAATTTTCTTTAACGATGTTATTCTCTATGTTCAGCAGTGACACACGAAAGAATCGTTCCTGAACCATTGCGCTTCTGAGCCACGTTTTTATCCGCCTCGTGACAGAAAAACTTCTCTCACAGCCTCGCACCAAGCAGCACTATTGCTGCTTGAAAAAGTTTATATAAGTTGGGCCAGTAATCCTCTTTAATATGCTTTTTTCAATTTTGAGCATTTACTTAATTATTTTTAAATTAAAGTATATTTATCATGACCATCGCTTCCGCTTCTAAAGCTGACATGTCAATTATTAAGATTTTTAAATACTTATTGATGGAATCAGCACAATTTTTCATATTCACTTAAAAAAATGCGTCAACTGCATGAGCCAATGGTAGATTCTCAAATCGGCGTTTTAGATTTACAATGATGTCAATGTTGATCTTCCAGTATTCTTCTGGTTATGTATCAGCCGGCAAATCTAATGTATTGCTTTTGCCCGCAGTTCACTTAAATGTGAAATTTGAATATCTATTTACTTTACGTATGAAAATAGCTACTTTTTATACAAATTATGAAATTACGATGAAGGAAATGGTATGTTTTATAACATTTTGCTCGCTTGGGGGAAACTGAAATAAAATGAACCGATTATTTAAATTGCATTATTTTTCATCGGTGTTTTCTGGGGGGGGGGCTTCTTCTCCTGACGACAATGATTGTCGCACCTTCTGTAACCGAACCAATGGATACAGGCCAAAGAACAATGCCGAGCAAAACGCTTTCGAAAAGTACCCTGTCTTCCAGTGTCTAGACCATCTGGAAAACCGAGATCTCTCCAAAACGAACAAAGCCATGTCAGCCTTTTGCCTAGGCAATCATAATTTCCCCACCGACCGTTTGAAACCTAAGAATTCCCAGTTCCGCAATTACACACGATTCGAGATGGATGAAGAGACTGATATCATCCTGCTAATCGCACACACACACCGTTTCTATCTCCCAAGGAAATTCGTTCCAGAATCGCGTACCATGTTCGCGCCCTATTCGAGTCACAAAATCTTCGCCTTCGCGGCCTAATGTCGCGGCAAAAAGATTCGCCAATGACATTGTAAGATTTCCAAACATCTGCGTTTCGAATCACAGGGCTAGTCGTTTCATCACTTTTTCCCGCTGCTCCGGCTGTAGTTTCGCAGCTCTCGTCGTCAGCTCGAATTTTGCTAAATCACGAGGGGTTTTGATTTCCCCGTGTGCGAAAACAATCAAGAACGAATCAAGCCGTGGAACGCGGCTGTTGAATCGCGCTAACGATAGGATACGAGATTGAGGACTGAACGGGCGAAGCAATTAGAAGCGCGATAAGGCGAAGAGAAGTGTGGTCGATCGTGATAAAGTGGGAGTAATCTCGAGCGGAACTTAAGTGGTTTTCTATCCGCTACCGGAGTGAGAGCTCACTGTACCGTTCAGCTTCGCCAAAAAGCGTTCCTATATAATTGTCAAAATCGACCATCATAATTACACACCTATCTATATAATCTAACCTCCTCTCTCTCGATTCTCGTCGATCCGTACACACCTATATATATAGATGAATTTCTTTCACGATGAGTCGAGGTTAACGATTACGACGATACGATCATCATCGAAACATTTGGCTACCCATGCTCTTCCCTTTTTCTCTGCCTCGATCGCAAAATTAACGATGCATTCGCCATCCTCATTCGTCGCTTCGGTAGCCACAGGAACATATTTATTTATTTTTTTTTCACGAATTCAGCTTATACGAAGTCTCGTCGCGCAGGCGCTTCGCTTTGCAATGCAACGCAACCTGACACTGTCGACTTGTCAGGGCCGGTATCGTTTTGAGAAGAAAAAAAACGTGACATGAAACGAACGTGCGAATCAACAGATAACAAGAGTCGAAGCGTATACATTGACGAGTTCATTCTTTTATATCGTAATATTTCGAGGAACGAACGAGCGTGCACCTACGACTGTGAGCAAATGCCACCAGCGATCGTATGCCCCGGCGACATCGATTTTTCCGTTCGATTATCATTGGCCAACGACGATGTTGTTATCGTTTCGAGCGCGGACGATATCGGCGCTCGTCGTGTTTTATACACTTGGAACTTGGACGGCTGAGCTATGCTCGGTGGTAATGCGTAGACCGAACGCTTTTTTGCACTTGACAGCGACGAAACACCCAATATCGTAAAAATACTCGGGCTTTTTGTATCACGATGGACCGTTTTTTGTCGTGGACGTTTTCATGATTGGGGTATTGAAGTTTGCATCGTTGGAATGCAACGAAAATATTTTTCTTCGCATTGCCGTATTTTTTAGCACATTCAGGCTACGTGAGTAACGGAATGAATTTTGAGAATTCTTATTGAAAATGTATATATAGAAGCTGCGAAAAAGAGTTCTGGCAACAACGAAAGTAAATAAATACGTCGGGAAGCGTTTTCGTTACATTCCAACGTAACGTAACCTAACGTAACGTAACGTAACGTAACGTAACGTAACGTAACGTTACATGCAAACTTCATTTAACGTAACGTTACATGCAAACTTCAACACCATTTCATGATGAACGTTTTCACGATAGACGTTTCCATGATGGACGTGTTCATGATGTTTAGGAACGTGTCGCTCGCCCGTTCAATACTTCACGATTTACGTAGCAATGGAAAAACAAGTTGCAGCGATTCTCCAGATTACAATTGACAAGTACGCAGCCCCAAAGTGCCTCCAATTTCGAAGTGACGTGTATCGAATAATTCACGTGTACACTTGCATACAAGGCTTCGATAAATCATTGAACCGGTGAAAATTCGCCGATCTCGTGTTATTTGATTAATGACAGTGCGTTAATAGCTCTACGCCTGCGCACTCTGTTACGCGCGATACGTGATCGACGTTTGCCGGATGTCGCGAGTGTCCAAACATTAAGCATCAGCGGTAGCAATTGCCAAAGAGTCATGACTCGCCGGCTATACATGGCGTTATGAAGGTCGATGCAAGGCCTTAAGGGGGTGATAGGTCACCTCGTTAGGAACATATCTAACCCAGGTTACCTTGGTCCAAAGTGTAAGGATTTCGAGTTATCACGGTAAGTTTGAATTTCGGAAAATTTCCCAAAATTAGGTACTAACTCGTTCGTAATGTTCGAACAGACAATAATTGGCAACTAAAAACTTGTTTGCGTCTTAGCTTAATATGTATTCAATCGACAAACACCAATGCAATCATCTGTATCCACACAACCAACTAAATGGGACGTGTTGAATAATTAAAAACTTGTCAAAAAATGAAAAATACCTCTTATGTTAATGCTATTTAAAAAAATAGCATTAACATAAGAGGTAAACGAGTTTGTACCTAATTTTGGGAAAATTTTCCAAAAATCATACTTACCATGATAACTTGAAATCCTTAGACTTTGGACTGAGGTAACCTAGGTTAGATATGTTCCTAGCGAGGTGACCTATCACCTCCTTAAGGGGCTATACCAGTGTGACACTTTAAAAAAATCGATTTTTTTGCCTTTTTCGACAGTTTATACTTTCAAGAATATCATTGTCATTTATATCAATATCGTTTTATCTTGCAAAAATCGATAGTTAAATCTTTAAACGCGTTTTTCTCGAAATGAGATTTTTGAAATTTGCTGATATTGTAACTCAAAGAGCAATTATCCGATTGACTTGAAATTTGAACTGAGTACTCTTCAATATATTTACTCTACAATGACGTAGGATATTTTTGATTGGATGAAAATTTACGATTTGGCATTGAAAAAAACGACCATTTTATAGGCAAGAAAATAGACTTTTTTCTATAACTACGCCATTTTGTTAGATTTTGATATTTTTCGAAAATCCTACGTCATCGTACAGGAAATACCTTCCACTTTAACGACATTTTTCCCTTTTTCGGTTTCAGCTACTCAATCGGCCGGAATCATGTCAGCAGTGGAGGAACTTTTTTTGGCGCCTCTCAAGGCAGCGCATAAGTCGCTTGGATCTCAATATTTTTCTATGAAAAAAATTATATAATATAGGTCAAATATAGCCAAATATATTCTTAATTTTCCGAAACATTTAATTGAGTACTTTTCTTCCCAAAAATTCCCGAAAATCATCCAAATTTTCAGCGTTCACACCGGTAGAGCCCCTTAAGGCCTCCATCGACCTTTCCACCAGCCTGTCCGCGTAGACTGCACGTACCCATCGGTATACGTGTAAGCATGATCAACGGTCGCACGATGAATGAAAGTTTAGTGATGAACTCACCGGTATAACACCAGGCTGGCCAGACGACGGGGCTCTCGGTGTCCAGCTCCCTCATTCTCTCAGCGAGCCGCGGACATCTCCACTCCGCCGTTCGTCCTGCAGTCGGGGCCAAAATGTCCACGTTGTTAATCGGTTATCGTATCGACGTGTCGTAATAAACGACGAAGAAACAACAAAACCAAAACAAGAATCAGGACGTTCTTCGGTAGTCCAATTCTATTCCAATGTCTTTTGATCTCCCTCTTGTTTCAACTAGCCTCGAGGACAATCGAACGAAAAGAAAAAAAAAACAGAACCACCACGTCCGGTCTCGGGTTTCTCAACGTTGAACTGCGACCTATCTCGTATCCTGTCGCGTCCGGCAATAGTACAGTTAAGTGTTCGGACCCAGAAGCACCTCAACGAGTACGAGGTCGAGACTCGTTATCGAGGACGCACGTGCAATCCGCGGAGAGGGACACGAACCGACGAGGACGTTTTGAGGCAGACTGTCCGCGAAAGAGCAAGAGAGAGAAAACAGAGTGCTTACACCCACACAATGTAGTGCCGCGACGACGGTGTTTGAAACACGTCGGCGTTCCAAGAGACAGATAGCCGTAGCGATAAGAAAAAAAGTCGAACACAGCTAAAACGTACACGTTCCGTAAGAGCAAAACGTTGACTCGATTTCGCCTAGGCGATCCGCGATTGTCTCGTTTCTACTGATAAGGCACGAAAAACCGCGTCATCGACGAGTCGGCACGGCGCGGGACACCGCGACCCGAAAGTCTACACTTGGTGAGATTGTAACCCTGGAGGTGGGAGCCGAGAGATACGACACCCGAGTCACCGACGCAGGATATATTCTCACCTCGCGACGATAAACGGCGAAGTAGAATTTTAAAGCAAACAAAAAAAAACAACACGCTGTCGCACTTTGTACGTCGTTCACGTAGCGCCAAGTCGTGAGTGAGTTATGTGATTGTTAAATACGGAAGAAGGGCTTCCCAACCGCGTACACGTTCCGAGAATAAAATTTCTATCGCGGTTGCCGATAGCACGATTAAAAATGTCACCGTGAAACTTCGAAAATCCTTGGTGTTGGTCGATTTCGTTCTTCATTCGTCGAGGTCAAAGTTTGCCTCGGTGCAAATGTTGCCGTGAACGTTGCGTGGGAATCGGCAAGGGATTGCTTCCGGATCAGACACTTGCCGATGTGGCTTCCGGGGCAACATTCGGAGAGGCTTCTTTCCACTTGCTATCACTGGGTTGTCCGTTCCTGGTGTATCCTCTATCGGCGTTTTTCGTTTCGTTCGTAAACACGACGGATCCTAGCGGGCCGTATCACCGTTTGATCAGGCCCAACGACATCGCTATACGGACGCGTAAACAGTGACGAATCTTCGCCAATCGAAGCTATCGATTCCGCTCTATTCGGTTATCGAACTGCCTGCGTCAAGATGAAAAAAGTAACAAGGCACGTGCTCTCATCGTCAACATCAGGCACCAAGCAGCACTCTCCGACTCACGCGACACCCGAAGAGTTTAGACACGAAACTGATCGACACTGCGAGATCAAGAGAGGAAGAGCGAGATGTGGAACAGGAACGGAGTACTGGATTCGGCGATAAAGCAAGGTACAAGGCCCGAGCAGGGAGCACGGGAGCGCGCACACGTAGTCAACTACGAGAGCAACTCACAACACACAGGTGGAGCGGAGTGGCACTTAGGTTGGTGCACCTGCCGCGAGAGTCCGCGTCGTAATGGGAGCGGGGCAACGGGCGGCAGGTAGGCAGGCCCACGGACTCGTCAACCTGCCGGAGAAGGGGTATCAGTCACATGGCGTGGCACAGCTATAAGCCCCGCTCTCCAAGACCGTGAAGCCACGACCGCGGCGGCAGAACGAACGGGAGGGAAGGAGAGAAGGGTCCGCGATCAACGAGCGAAAACGAGACGGAGATATACCCTGATAGAGGGAAAGAGAGGGAGTGAGGGAGAGAGAGAGAGGTTCGAACTGTGATGCAGCAGCAGCAACAGGAGCAACCGGCAGCGGCAGAACCAGAATCGGGCGCACTGGCAGCACCTCCAGCAGCAAAAGGATCCCCAGTGGCGGTGGAAGTGGTCGGGATATACCGGTGGTGGTGAACAGAAGAGAACAGGATCGCGACTCCAGGGCGGGAGGGGAGTAGCAGTCACGAGTAGTCCAAGTGGAGAACACACGGTGTATGCTTCGACTTACTCTTGCGCCTGCCTCTTTGCTCCGAGTTATCGAGGTGGTGGTACATACTGCCGTGGAAGTTACAGCAACCTGCCGCGACCTCCCGAAGGTCTTGATCCTCGATCTTTTTCTCAAGCCTCACCGGCTGCAACCTCTTTTTCGCCAACACTTGGCAGTTTGTGCGGACAGCATGGCGTCCAGAGTTGTCATTTCATGCTTTTCAATTATTCGGAGGCTTCCGTGCAGTTGGATCAAGATCAGACTGGTCCGACAATCTTTCCAATGTGATAATACAGCTGTTGTGGGTTGATAACGAGTGTGTCGTTTTTACGAAAGCAGCTACTAAATATTTCACTGTTCGATTGTTTCGATTTTTCACCCATGG
This sequence comes from Ophion slaviceki, assembly GCA_944452715.1. Lineage (NCBI taxonomy): Eukaryota > Metazoa > Arthropoda > Insecta > Hymenoptera > Ichneumonidae > Ophion > Ophion slaviceki. The sequence goes on along the minus strand of OX101788.1, from coordinate 30,789,917 downwards.
TCGTCGTGTAGTCGATGGTACGATAATTTGCATACTCACGGAAAACGTGAAATGAGAGGTAGAAGGTGAAAAAGACCGGGTGAACAGATGAATCGTAGATTCCCAATGGACAACATAAAGAATCAACGAGTTGTCCAATAGAGGTAACAACTCATAGTTTTTAATAGAGGCCTCCACGAGGAACTTATCCATTCAATCTAATCGGGCGACTAACATTTTATCGTGGCTTGACAGGTTGTTTTGAAAAACAAGCCACAGCTGTGCTCGGTTAGCCTGACGGATGACGAAGTTATCTCAGCGATTTCTTGTTTCCAGCTAGGGTCATGGCATTCCGAAGATTTTTGATGACGGAATTAGAGTCAGGTTGGACGAAAGAGAGGCGGTTTTAAGGGCGAGCAAGACTTACACGATCGTATATCGTAGCAGGAAAGGTGAACACAGTTGACTTCTCACGATGAAGATTTAAGACGAACGAAAAGGGAATAAGGTGAAGGTACAATGTAAAAGTACTCGGTGTATACGGAGGTAGGTGTGCGTCGTGCTTCGACTACCGATTATGGTACCTACGGGCCCTCTCGTCTTTGCGGTCTTTTCCCATCCATATTTGGGCTCTCTTACGCTATAAGCAAGCGAAGTGGATACGTACCGAGGAGGATTGGACGGAAGGATGTCCATTGAATTCCAAGAGAACGCGCCGCTGCTGCTCGCGGCAGAGTTTCAGCATCTCCCGATGGTAAAGCTCTTTGAGACCCTCTTCCATGCCCGTCGCTCAATGTCCAACTATCGTCTCTATGTCTCTCTTTGCGCTTGCTTGCCGGGAAGCTCCTTGCTGCACTATCGGCCGATTTCACGAGAGAATCCCTCGTCAAGAGTGCTCGTCCTTCGGAACGAGACGAAAGCGCACAAGAGTGTCTTACAGCCACGAGATCCTCGTTGTTTCCTCCACGTGTATGTCCCTCTAGACACACCGCATCACCGTGAGCTCCGTGTGTTGGCCCACGATTGGACGGGAACACCTTGTACGTTTCGTAGATGAAGAAAGGAAGAAAGAGGAAGAGAAAGTACCAGCAGTTTCTGATGGCTGTGCCTGGACATCTTCACGATGGTTACCTAATGACGGTCCGCTTTGGCTTTGGTGATGTTCAAGCCGCACTTCTATCCCGCTTTGAGGGTTCATTGACGACGAACGGACGACTTTTCAAGTCCAGATGGTGGCTGGATTCATTCACTGGATTAAATCGTCGCTCAATCGGGCATCTGGGATATTTACCATTACACGCTTGTCCCTTCAAGCGAACTCTCATTCATCTAGCGCGATGTAACGAGTTGCAAAAGAGCTGTTCAAGTGGATTTTTCGATCATACCAGATTGGGCGTGGGTTAGAGGGCTGCCAAGTTGGTGTTGCTATCCGCGGATGAATTTCTCATTTACCTCCAACGTGCATCGCAGATGAGGGTTGGTAGGAGCCGCGCCGGGGCGAGAAACGCAACGGACAGGCGAGAGAATGAACGCGGACAACATTACGAGCTGCATACCGAACATCCACATAGTAGTTCGAAGATCTCCGGATGGTATAGAGCTTGTTAGCTTAACCATCACATTGTTTCGCAAAGGCGTGGCGATGTGTTACGGTGTGTGTCGAACGCACATCCACCGTGCTCGCCTGATCGTTCAACGTATACAACGAGGTGTGTTCTACCTTCGCGCTTTGATTGCCGGCTTACACCTATGCTACACACTACACACACGAGCGTCACGGTCTTTCGCGTTACGTCTTATACGGACGGACGATATATCTCCGCAGCGATATCGATCACTCGTCCGCGAGAGGAGTCAGAGCATTCGATCTTCAAGCTCACGATGCTAGTCTACCTACGTGCAACACGCACACTCGCGTAGGCCTCGTCCACTGCATTATTGTTTCTGGAGAAGACCCTCTAGACTCTTCGTATCGAACGACTCGAGTGCGGAGGCCTCATTTGACTGGACCTCATAGACGCGCGGTTTTGACGCAAAGCCGGTTTTTGCGTTGGTGGGCTGAACAATCGTTAATATTGATTTTTACTTCGAGAAAAATGATGAAATGTAAATCAATTTAATTTTGTAGACGTGTCGATGTATCATCGTGGAACGAATAATTATTTTACACGAATAACATTGTGGTCGGGAAGGGGTGCGTATGCGTCGCGCAGATCGGAATTGCATTGCGGAATTGCGTGATCATTTGGAAATCATCTGATGCACGAAAATCAATGAGATTCGTGATTTGTTGAAGTTTGCGCGTTGAGGAAGTTGCAATCATGGTTTTGTATAAAGTTCCGTCAAGAAATTGTCGTAGGAGTCCAATTGGATTGGCATACTTGTTCCCACTTGCTGATAGGGATTCAATGGGTCATCGCATTGGATCTCTATACTAAAACGTCACGCTTGTATATTGGATTCTTAGCGAGATTCCTCTTTGGAATCCAATGTGCGAATCCAATTAATTGTTGAACAGAATCCGATGCGGTTCTTGATGGATTCCATTGCATTCTGGGCATTGGAATTTCTAAACAAAATGAATAGGTAAGTAGTGTATAAATGAGTAGATCTTAAGAAGGTATAAATCTTGTTTGAAAAAAGTACAATTCGCACTAAAAAGTATATCTTAAAAACCAATTTGAATCTCATCACCGAAAATCCACTATAATTATCGTTTTTTCTTTATTTAACTGGACTTTGACATAATAGTACCACACACGTGTATGCTCACAAAGGGTGCAGATTATGTTTCAACACGCCGAGTTGTGCACTCCAACAAACTTGTGCACGGGGTCACGAAAAGTTATTTTTTTTTCGAGGATCCAACAAATTGTGATAGAGAATTTTAAGTAAAAAATTATCGAACGACGTTGATCGAAAAATACCGCGGAATCCACTTGGATTCCAATGTGGACTCCCTATGCGGCATCCCTATCAAATCCCTATAGGGATGTGGTAGGATCCGGATAGTCACCAAAAAATGTCTGCACTCGCTTTTGTGCTAATTGTGATAAATCAAACTTAAAAAAACAATTGTAAAAAGAGTATCATTAGCTTTTTGGTTATACAAAAAAGTTCTTCAACTTGAAACTAGGATTCTTGCTTCCTCATAGAGACGAGTTTCTCGAACATTCAGCCCTTCGTTGACACACTTATATTTGGCCACGATTTTAACACATTGGGTCAATTTGAACCGGATAATACTTTATCCACCTGCCAGTAAAAAGCCTTCGGGCGGTTTTTATTTTTGAAAAATCAGGAATACGCTCTTGACACTCTTTAATACGTTGCCATTTACTGAAATTTCGAAAATATAAAACTAAGTTGTAAACAAATTATTGAAAATTTTTATTTTTTCAAAAGTCCGCCTTTTATTTAAAATTCATCGGGGTCAAAATGACCCAGTGTGTCAACGTAGGGCTAAAGCCGAGTTTTCTCAAAATAACTTTTCTTGACATCATAAGCTACATCCGATGACTTAAGGGGTTACCCCCACTTGCGATTTTGAAAAAATCGATTTTTTTATTGCATTTTTTTGAAGTGCAATTTGAATTGCAGTTTTTTTTTGATGCCCGGAATAGATGACTCTATGTAAGTTTACAAAAAAAAATATTTTCTTCGTGTAAACTGAAATTGAAACTTTAAACGCGTTTTTCTCAAAATGGCATTTCTGAAGTCGGTGACCAAGATTACTCGAACACTAATGAACCGATCTTCTTGAAATTTTGCAGGCTTTTTTAATACATAAAAATGTAGTCTTTAATCGTTCGATTTTTTTTTCGAAAAAAAATGGCCGTTTTATAGCCAAAAAACGGCCGTTTTTTTTTCGTTAACATCGAACCATTAACTTTGACTGTTCGCCATTTTGTGAAAAATGGATATTTTTTAAAATCCTTCGATTAAAGACTAGTTTATACTTATATTTGACTAAATCCATCCGCATTTTTTTTTTCAGATGATCCACTTCGCCGCAATGTCGGTCACCGCAAACCGTGTATATAAAAACATTATTTCATTGACGGCCATTTGCCACTAAACAATGTAATATTTTTCAATAAAAAAATTACAGAAAGTTCTTCAAGATGTGTTCTTTAAGATGGTATAGTGATCGATTAAAAAAGTTTTGTAGTTTTCTTTAAAAAAAATTATGAAAAAGCCCTTTTTTGCGCTATAAGTGGGGGTAATGCCTTAAACAACTATAATAGTTTCGAGCAAAGCCTTCAAACTTCCAAGAAGAACATGAGCATTGGATCAAACAATTTGTACTTGCACATAGTCACCAATTTGTCGAATTTCGACTAGAAGCTTTCACCTCACCATCTAGACTTCAACCTTGCAGAAAATGCACAGAGAAAAGCTAGTTTCTTCCAACCCATCAAAGCCTCCCTGAGTCTGAACGATTTACACCCCAGCGCATCCAGCTTGCACCCATTTTCGAGAAACCCACGTTTGCCGTTGATAAATACATTCTCGAGTAAAGGCGCATAAAAACTGTGACGCGTCAAAAGAGCGGGTAACCCGAGTCATTCGCTCGTACAGGGCATTATTTATGAGATTCTCGTCTCCTTCTATATCTTATTTCCGCGCTCATTTCCCGTATTCAGTGCGCAGCACGCACACAGTGTCGGATATAGAAGAAGATCAGCGGGCGAACCATACAGCAGCATCTCCCATACGCGAAAGCATTACATCTTCATATTTTTCCTTGCACCGCCGCGTGCCCTCGACGGTAATTAAAGGTACCCCGTCGTGGCAGCCCGATGATTTATCCTCCCCCTTGCGTCCCGGGCCGCCCTTGATAAGATGGGCTCTACGATAACGGCTCTCTCTCTCTCTCTCTCTCCCTTTCTCTCTCTTTTCCCCTCTCCCTCTTTGGTTTTTTCTCATTCGTATCGCGCAAAGATCGACCGCTGAGAGAGAGCCACTTGGCGAGAACGCACCTCTCCGCATTATATTTGACTCCTGGGGGCCGATGCCCATTCCCGGTCCACATGTACATATAGCGGTTATGCGTCGAAGAAGATGGCGAGGAGTTAATGCGTTCACCATTTGGACGTTCCATATCCGCAGCGTGAGCATTAAGGAGAGAGCCATCCTCCTCTCTCGCGTTCTCTTTCTCCATGAACCCTCTTCATCCCCGCTGCTTCTTCTTATTCATCCTCCTTTTCTTGCCTCCCTGCTCCTTCCTCCAGCAACCAAACGCTCTCAGCATCTCTCTCTCTCTCTCTCTCTCTCTCTCTCTCTCTCTCTCTCTCTCTCTCTCTCTCTCTCTCTCTCTCTCTCTCTCTCTCTCTCTCTCTCTCTCTCTCTCTCTCTCTCTCACTCCGATTCGACTCCACGTTTCGTCTTCGCGGAATAAAGAACGCCTCCGGAATTACACGTTTCGCAGAGGAATATGGCAGCGTAACACCGTGCGATGGAGGTTTAACGCGTCGTTATACGATGACTGCCGACTGCCGCCGCTGTACCTGGCGCTGATGCAGCAGGACGTGAGAAACTGCACTGTGGCCGTAGAAGCACCCGAGAAATTTCACCTCATCCTCTCTGCCCTCTTGCTGTTGTTTCCTCGGTACTAATACATATATAGAACGCTATATGTACAAGTATACATGGCGTTTTCGACCGTTCTTCAAGCTGCCGTACGCCTGCCATCCAACTACCAGATAATTACGTTAACGACGAAAATTCGGGAATTCCGTTTAAACATCGCTCTTTACTGGCTTGCGCGGTGAATAAAGTTGACAGCGGACATCGTGACGCGAGTGCGGTACCTCGAGGCCGCCCGTTTAAGTGGCCCTGGCAATATAAAGCTGCCGAGAGGAAGGAACATCAAGAGACTCGCCAAAAAATATATATCTATATCAACAATTCGAGTCTCGTAAAAGAAATCAAGCGAAGCTCCTCTTCCCTTCGAGCTCATGCCCGGTATTTAAAGAACTGCCTGGTTTTTCTCGAGGCTGCACGATCGTAACTGACGAAAACGTAACTTTGCATTCCCGTTATACCTGCGCAAAGTGCCATATAACACGTGAACCAACTCAAGAACGATGGGCTTTCTAGGCACTCAACGCTGACGAACTAGCCTCTTATCTTTACGGGGAGAATCTTCGAATTTTCTTTGGAATTAACAGCGCACTGCCATCTTGTAATCGTTATTTTTTTACGAGGGAGCCCGGAGCCACCATGAAAAAAATGGTTTAACGACACCAACTTGAACGGTAGAATTGTTCGACCGAGAATATATAAAAGTCCGAAATCGCCCGAACTCGGACATTCTTTGGACGTTCGTGTGCGTGTGTTTTATTTTCCTCGTATCTCGCCGATCCGTAAGCAGGTGGATTACAGTCGATCGTTCGGTGCTCGAATTTTCGACGAGGGATCCAAGACGAGACTCGAGGGATTAGTCGCTTACTCGAGAAGGAAAGGTCTCGTATAATCCCACGAGAAACTGACGTGGTGCTGGAATCGTGTAAGCTGCCGCCGAGCATATTCACATATGTGGGTGTGTGTGCGTGTGCGCGGGTGTATGTGCGCGCGTGTGTGTGTAGGTGCGTAGATGTGTGTGTGCGCGTAAGTGGGTGTGTGTGCGTGTATAGGTGTGGATGTATGTGCGTGCGGGTATAGGTGTGTAAGTGTGTGTGTGTGCGCACGCGTGTGTGGGTGTGGGTGTGTGTGCGTGTGTGTGTGTGTGTGGGTGTGTAGATGTGCGTGCGCGTAAGTGGGTGTGTGTGCGCGCGTGTGTGTGCTTGTATAGGTGTGGATGTGTGTGTGTGTGTGTGCGTGTACAGGTATAGGTGTGTAAGTGTGTACGTCCGCGCGTGTGTGTGCGTCCGCGCGTGTGTGTGCGCGGGTGTAGATCTGTAGGTGTGTGTGCGCGTGTGGGTATGTGTGCGGGTGTAGGCACATATACACATAGGTGTGTGTGTGTGCACGGGTATATGTGTGTGTGTGTGGGTGGAGGTGTGTTCGTGCGCGTGTGTGTGTGGTTGTGGGTGTGTGTGCGGCTGTAGGTATAAAAGTGTTTGTGAGCGCGTGTGTGTGCAGGTATAGGTGTGTGTGTGTGAGCGTGTGCGTGTGTGTGTAGGTGCGTGTTCGGGTGTAGGAGTGTGCGCGCGTCTGTAGGTTAGTGTGTGCGCGTATGTGTAGGTGTGTGTGCGGGTGCAGGTGTGTGTGTGCGTGTGCGGGTGTAGATGTGTGTGCGCGTGTGTGGGTGTGTGTGCGGAAATAGGTATGTAGGTGTGTGTGCGCGGGTATAGGTGTGTGTGTGTGTGTGTGTGCGTGTGCGTGCGTGTGTGTGGGTGCGGGTGTAGGTGTGTGGGCGCGTGTGTAGGTGTGTGTGTGTGTGCGCGTGTGTGTCGGTATGGGTGGGTGTGCGGGTGCAGGTGTGTGTGTGCGCACATATTATTCCTCACAGTATGCACGCGTATAATGACGTGTGTGAAGCACGAATTGAGGGCACATCGGAGGATTCTAAGGTCCGAACGGCGAGGATCACTCGCGGTACGAGGATGATCGAGAAAAGAGCTCGCGAGGCGACAACGAGAGGACGGTGTGGATAAGGTACCGGATGAAATGACAGAGAGAGAGGGAATCGCGCGGATGCACCGGTGGCGTAAAATTTATAGCCCGGCGACAAAACGACCGATCCCTGTACCATATACATGCATATGCATACGAAGTAGAAACGTGTCCGAGCATATCGGCAATGGATATACGCGTGTATACAGATATATTCGCAAAGCACATACCTACTCTGCGTATAGGCAGTTCGAGATTTCAAAGATTTAATTGAGACGTTGCGGAAGGTAGTAAAATCCAAGGTGTGCGATACGCTCTCTCTTGCGACCCTTCTCCTTGCGGCTCCCCTTCGTGCCGCGCGTCTGTCGTCTTCGTCGCTCGCAACCGCCCGAAGCCTGCGATTCAGGACCTTTTCGCTCGTATTGCCTCTCCACTCACTTCCCTCGACACTGCTCTTGGCTCATTCTCTGCATTATTTTCTATCCTGCTCTGTGCATCTCGAGAGGGGCGCGTTTACTTCAGGGAGATAGAGTATCTCTTCGAAATGACTCGATCCACTCGGATTCAGAGTAGAGAGAGAGAGAGAGAGAGCGGGAGAGAGAAACGAAGTCGATGATGAAGTCTTCCTCTCTCGCCCCTATCTTTCTCCTCCTTGGAATAAAGACTCTTTGATTTACGACGAGGTCTCGCCTCAACGTCCACGCTGCTGATGACATAATTTGTTGCCCGGCATTTAATTTCCTTCGAAATACACGCAATTATATCTATACGCGGTGGCCGAAGAAGGGATTGCGAGCACCAGGTGATCAGGGGCTTCCTGGTGGATTCGCGAAATAAGAAGCAGGCCAATCTTCGAGCGAGCGATCGCGAGCCATATTCGGAGAGGGCGTAAAAACAATAAGCCCGGCCACGATCCAAAGGCGCACCGTGGAATTTTTATTATGATGTATGCCTGCAAGCGCGCATCCTGGACACTCTATCTCGTGCCACACGCCCCACACAAACGCCGCGCAAGAGAAAGGGAGCGAAAAGCCGCCGTAATGAGCACGTTGGGGAAAAAAAACCACCAGGCGCTGGTTCTTCCCGACAACTTTTATTGGGTGACAATTCATGTAGACACTGCATACAAGAGTAAGAGAGAAAGGGACGAGCGCAAAGATTCAATAGAGTGACACGCGCGCGTTCAACGCGGCGGCAAAAAGGAAGACACGAGGAGGGAGAAAAGATGAGAAGCGGTGCGCCGTTCTTTTTTTTCCCACGAGAGCAAAGGCGGTTGCTTAGAATTTCAATAAAATTCAGACAGCAATATTTACGGGCTGGCTCGGCACTTCGCGGCTTCGCTCGCGAGTTTATCGAGCAGCGCGGCGATTAATTAAAAAAGAAAAATCGATAGATTATTGCCCCGTGAAGAATGTCGTTGCCGATAATATCTTAATCGCAGCGGCTCTATCGTGCCATCGGAGAACAAAAAGAACATCGATTTTCCGTCGTCTGTTGCTTGGCATCGTTGACGCGGGCCCGTCGAGAATTTCGCAATTAATTCGTCGCTCCCGGGACCGGATATAATTTGGACGATTTGCGCATATCAAAACGATATAACGAACATTCGTATCGGAGGCTCGATTCGATCGTATTGCCGCTTTATATTTATACACGCGTAAAAGCTTTGCGTATTTTCACGATGTGAAGCCATTGATAAAATCGGGTGTCCTGATCGGGGCTCGCTGAAACGACTACCGTGCGACGAAGATACGACGAGGATCGACCGGTCGCGCCGTTGAGGGAATTTCAAGTGATTTTACCGTCTGCGGACGAAACGACTACACCTATATACAAGGTGTAATGTATATACGCGTGCACACGTGGATTTGCAGATGTGTATGGTAGTTGGCAACGGTGTATGTTCAATGGTGGTTCGTGGCACGAATTTACGATGATGAATGTGAAAACGCCACTTCGGTGAGCACTCTCTCGAGTTAAGGCGTTACCCCCACTTGTAGCGCAAAAAAGGGACTTTTCGTGAATTTTTTTAAAGAAAACTACAAAACTTTTTTAATCGATCAATATACCATCTTAAAGAACACATCTTGAAGAACTTTCGGTAATTTTTTTTGTTGAAAAATATTACATTGTTTAGTGGCAAATGGCCGTCAATGAAATAATGTTTTCATATACACGGTTTGCGGTGACCAACATTGCGGCGAAGTGGATCATCTGAAAAAAAAAATGCGGATGGATTTAGTCAAATATAAGTATAAACTGGTCTTTAATCGAAGGATTTTAAAAAATATTCATTTTTCACAAAATGGCGGACAGTCAAAGTTAATGGTTCGATTTTAACGAAAAAAAACGGCCGTTTTTTGGCTATAAAAAGGCCATTTTTTTCGAAAAAAAAATCGAACGATTAAAGACTACATTTTTATGTATTAAATAAGCCTGCAAAATTTCAAGAAGATCGGTTCATTAGTGTTCGAGTAATCTTGGTCACCGACTTCAGAAATGCCATTTTGAGAAAAACGCGTTTAAAGTTTCAATTTCAGTTTACACGAAAAAAATATTTTTTTTTGTAAACTTACATAGAGTCATCTATCCCGGGCCCATACAGAAGTATGGGCCCGGATTCTTATACTTCAAAAAAATGCAATAAAAAAAATCGATTTTTTCAAAATCGCAAGTGGGGGTAACCCCTTAAACGTTCTTGTTTCCGCTGCTTTTTTATCATCACGCACGTTGAAAGATCATCTTTCACCGAAACTGAGGACTTTCCGCGAGGACGCGCTGAACTATAGACGATAAATTTGACAGTTGAGACCCGAGCACGATCGTCAAGGAGAAGAAAAAACGACGTTGCTGAGTACATGCGATTCGCTGGCCAGTGTCACCTAAATTATGCCACGCAGTTCTTGATACACCGTTAGTTTCTCTTGACAGTGGTGTACGTGTGTGCGTATATAGCGGCGAGCTGAGAGGGGAGAAATGAGACGAAAGACACGCGGCTGTGTATTCCCGAGCAAAGATATGCAATTATCACGTGAAACGCGCCATAAACCTCGATCACCATCGGGAGTGGATTATTTTTTAATCGTCGATGCAAACTCACACGAAAATTTGCGAGAGTGTGAAAATTAGCGAGCGGTTTTTCCGCACAGATACTAAGTGTGGGTGTGTGTGTGAGAGAAAGATGGCTGACTCGATGGAAAACGAGTCCGAGCTACTTTTCGTTGGGGATTATATTGGAATATCAGCTCGACATCTTTAATATTGTAACGAATAGGTAGGACATGCAGGATATGTGCGTGGGGACCCCCTTGTGGAGCCAAAGAATGTTCGACGTGTGCCCTTGCGAGGCTGCGCTTTGTGGGAGAGTACGTGGGTAGGTGTGTAAACGTGAAGATCTCGTGGTCATCGCGATGAGTAAGCAAAGGTAAAGGTCGCGAACGGAGTGGATTGAAATGTGAAAGGTTGCGGAGTCGAGGATGAATCGTGCGAGGCTTACCCGATCGGACATTTGTTGGGCAGTCCCTTGGGGGATTTGGGGATCGTAGCACGTCCCTGTAGGGATTTGATAAGGAGGCCGCACGTGAGGAGTCCACATTGGAATTCAAGTGGATTCCGCGCTATTTCCCGATTGACGAGATTTGGTGAATCTTCCGGAAAAGTATCCTCTCGTCATTCCGTGCACACATTTGTTGAGTCCTTCGATGCACAGCTCTATAGGGATTTGTTGGGGACACCGGTCATGGAGAGTCCTCATTGAGGTCCAATTGGATTCTGCACCGTTTTCCGATGAACGCCGTTTGGGAAATCGGGTGGGGGTCAAAATGTCGAATGACCAAATATATAACGACAAAGATTTCGAAACGACAGAATTATGAAGTCTCAAAATAACGACGATTAAATTATTCGAAATTTTATCCGTTGACCGATGACGAAATCGAATAACTATTACACCAAAGAATTATTTATTCGAGAGCTCATTTTCAGATAGTCTGCAGATTGAGTCATACAAATGCAGATTCCAACAATCTACAACATTCATATCTCCGAAATAGAAAAAAGTGAGTATCTAATATTCGTAATATCGTTTATAGCAAAAAGCCATATATCGAGACTACAAACTTCGAATGTGTAGATCTTAGAAACCCAAATGATCGATGGTCCGAAATGGCGAATACCTAAATGGCGAACATGGCATGGCTGCCTGACCCGACTGACCACTAACGCCATCTGCCATCTTCATTCTGAAGCGCAAGTAGTACTGCTCGATCCCAAGTTTTCGCTATCCAGACCGTTCGCCATTTTGGCCCATCGCTATTTGAACCGATCGACTTTTTGGTCCTTCGCTTTAATGAATTCGAAATTGTAAACTGTCGTAATATTTACAATTCGACTATTTTGCGTCTCGAATTGTTTGGTGTATATGTATAGGCGAATCGATATTATATCTCTCATTATTTTGTTAAATCTGATATTTGTTTTCGATATAAATCAACCTCGAGATTTTTGTCTTCACAATTTCGATTAACTATTTGGCAGACTATCATAAGATTGACATATTTATATTGGAACATTTGTCATAACTGAATTCAAAATTTCGGTCCTTCTGAACATTGATCGTTCGAATTTCCGATCCCCACCCTGGTGATATTATGTCGAAGTCCAATAAAATAAATAACAAACGATAATTGTAGTCGATTTTTAGTGATGTGATTCAAATAGATTTTTAATGTGTACTTTTTGAGCTATGTATACTCGCACACATTTGTTGGGGGGTCCCAAAGTGCACTTACACCTTTATAGGGATTTGTTGGGGACACTGCTCATGGGAAGTCCCCATTGGGATTCAATTGCATTCCGCACCGTTCCGCGATGAACGCCGTTTGGGAATTCTTACCCCGTTCGAATTTAAAATATGTGAAAAGGGACGAGACAAAACCTACACGCCGCATGAGCGTGTGTGGTGATTTATGTTGAAGTCCAATAAAATTAATAACAAACGATAATTATCGTGGATTTTTAGTGATGTGATTCAAATCGATTTTTAAGGTATACTTGTAAGCTATTTATACTTTTTAGAGATAAGAACTTTGTTAAGATCCACTCGTTTCGAGTATCTACATATCGTCGTTGATTTCGCAAAACTTTATATATCTGTTGTGACCATTATGTTTGAATTTTTATTCTGAACGCATCCGTAAAACGTTCTATGTCAATAACCAATTAGAACGCTTAATTCAGATGATGCAATCCGTCACGTGACCCTAAGCCGCAACATTTCGATATTGCAATAAGTTTTTTTGGCTCTCTCGTAAAGTCGTCCGAAAATCACATAGAACGAATTGCAATATCATCGACGATATTTTGTTTAGAAAATTCAGCGTCCGAAATGAGATCCATCAAGCATCGTATTGGATTTTCTTCAATAGTGTGAGAATCATTCCGGATTCAAATCGGATTCGTGAATTGGATTCCACTGGGGAATCCCAACGAGAATCAAATGGACGAGCGCGACGTTTCAGTACAGAGATCCAATACGATGGTCCATTGGATCCCTATCAGGAAGTAGGAACAACTATGGGAACCCTATTGGATCCCTACGGCAATTTCTGCAGAGGTATCATCAAAGACAAAGGCTCGCTTTTCGTTCCAGTAAACTGAGCCGCCTCGTCCATCCGTCGCTATTGGAGGCACCTCGAAAAGCACCCACCTATTTACGCGCCTACGAATAAATCCCGGAACAACAATATGCGCCGATAAAGAACCACGAAAGAAACGATAGTCGCACTTCTATTGATGTTGCGATTGTGCGTCGAGTCCAAAGATCTCGACAACCGCTACGAACAAAAGAACGCAGCTACGTATCATACTGTCGATTTAAGGAAAGTGGTAGCGCACGCTAAAAAATGTGGTACGCTCCACAGACCGCGTATAATATTCGAGCATAAAATGGTTAACGAGAGTACGAAAGTGCGCAGCAGTACGTGCATTTGACAATTAGAGATCAACGCCTTAAATTCATTAATGAGGGACACAGCGATGAAAAAAAAACTATAACGTTCGCGACAACGCTAAATTGGTAGCCAATCAGTGGAGAAACTTGGCACAGAACGAGCAAGTGTATCATTCCATTCCCGGTTCGAGTTCGCGTTATGACGACTGGATTGTCGTGGCGCTTTTATCGATACGAATTAAATCGACAATTAGCGCGCCCTTGTTGCAACTTTTTCAGGGAAAAGCCGTGGGTTTGGCGAGAGGCTCGCGAATATGGCCGGTCGACGAAGCGAGTTCACATATAATATGAGAAAACGATAGAAAGTTCGAAACAGGTTGGTTCGTTTCTCGACAAGTCGCCCGAGATTTGTTGTTTCTCTTCTACATATAGACAAACACGTTTTGAGACCGAGTTCAGAGAGAAAGAGAACGCGAGCTTGAAAGGGAGTTCAAGAAAGGGTCGTTCGTAGCCAGAGGGTAAACTCCGTTGATTCCGGCGAGGGTGAACCACGTAACGGGACGCGAGAGCGAGAAAAGCTCGCGAGCACAAAGCGGCGCGAGGAAGAGTGCACCGAGATAGAGAAAGAGGCAGAGTAAGAGCCAGGTAAGAGAGCATCGGCGAACAAAGTGCAATTTCATAATTTTTGCCTCGTAAAATCCGAGCAATGAGCGACGTAAAAATGAATAACTGGAGGATCGTTCACCCGCGAACCAGCTAAGAAACACTGCCGAAGAAACGAACGAAGGAAGAAGTCGAGGCGACGAGCGTTGGAACACCTCGCAGCGCACCGTGATCGCGTCCAAAGAGTTCTGTACCACACACACACACCCACACACACACACACACACACACACACACACACACACACACACACACACACACACACACACACACACACACAACACACACACACACACACACACACACATGGAAGTCGATATGGAAGTGTATCATGGATGCCCTAAAAACATTAGGTGTACCATGGTACCTACGGAGAATAGTGGCGAGTTACCTATGTAATAGGTGGCTCATGTACGACACAGAGGATGGACCAAAGACGTATAGGGTGACTGGAGGAGTTCCTCAGGGCTCTGTACTTGGACCGCTTCTGTGGATCATCATGTACAATGATCTGCTGCTATTAAAATTGCCGAAAGGAGTGTCCATCGTAGCGTTCGCAGATGACGCGGCGCTGATTGTCATCGCCAAATTCCTGGAGCAAATCACCGCACTCTTCGGCGAAGCTTTCGCCAAGATAAAGGAATGGATGTCTTCTGTTGGACTGCATCTTGCAGCCCACAAAACAGAAGTACTCCTCGTATCCAGCAGGAAGGTGATGGAAACGGTGACGCTCAGGGTTGGAAACTCCGAAATCACATCCCAACCGTTCATTCGGTACCTGGGTGTGATTCTCGACGCGAGGCTGAACTTCAAAGAGCAAACCGAGCAGATCAGCAGAAAGGCCGCTGGGGTGGCTACCACACTGGCGCGACTCATGCCTAATGTTGGTGGCCCTAGACAGAAGAGGAGGAAACTGCTGTCATCAGTGACGACCTCAGTGCTCACCTATGGCATACCCATATGGGCTGATGCACTGAAAATCCAGGAGTACCGCAGGAAGGCTGCAGCAACGTATCGCGTCAGCGCCTTGAGGGTAGCCTGTGCGTTTCGCACTGTCTCCGAGGACGCTATCAACGTTATCGCGGGAATGCTGCCCATTGAGGTGCTTGCCGAGGAGCGTAGATCGATGTACCAGCAGAAGGGAGCTAGAAACCCCAGTTATGCAAGAACAGAAGCGAGAGCAACCAGTCTCAACCAGTGGCAGACGATGTGGGATGCTTCTCCCAAGGGAAGGTGGACACATCGACTAATCCCGAAGGTGGAGATATGGGTGAACCGTCTACACGGGGAGCTCAACTATTATCTCACTCAAGTGATCTCAGGACACGGCTGTTTTCGGGCTTATCTCTATAAGTTTAATTATGAAGATTCCCCGGACTGCCCGGCATGTGTAGCAGTCGAGGAGAACGCTGAACATGCATTGTTCCAATGCCCACGTTTTAGTGCCTCCCGCGCGATAGTCGAGGATCAGCTGGAGACACGCATCACCCCGGACAACCTGGTTGAGTTGATGCTGAAGTCAGCAGACGCATGGACAGCGGTATCGGCTTATGCTGCCGCAGTGATGAAGGAGTTGCGACGCGCAGAACGTGCGAGGAAGAAGACGACGCCGGAAGACCAGGCAGTCATAGATTAAATCAGCGACACGAACCCCTAAACCACTCATAACATCTAGAGTGGAACGGGGGATGTAAGGTCGTCTGACAACACTGCAGGAAGAGCTACGGCTAAGGCCTCTCCCGCGATGTAATACCTAGCGGTCGTCCCGCGGGAGAATTTGTAAGGCCACAGAGGAATGGGGGTTTTTAGTCGGTGCAAGCCCGACACACGGCAATTATTTGCTACGGTGCGGAGGCATTTTCCCGCTAAACCTCTTAAAAAAAAAAAAAAAAAAAAAAAAAAAAAAACACACACACACACACACACACACACTCACACTCACACTCACACACGCACACACGCACACACACACACACACACACACACACACACACACACACACACACACACACACACACACACACACACACACACACACACACACAAACACACACACACACACACACACACACACACACAAACACAAAGGTGCTCTCACTTTAGCCTCGTTGTTAAGATTTTTCGCGCTGCTACGAGCCCGAGTGCAAAAGCCACAAGAGCACACGCGTAACGCAGAGCTGAAGCCGAGATTTCCTGCGCTGGACCAAAGAGGACCCGAGGGACGCGTCCCGAGACCGATGATTTTTATCTTCCGGGTCGAATAGATTATCTTTATTTACGAGCAATCTACGGGACGAGCAAATTGTTTGGGAACGAGGGCCCCTTATTTAAAAGCCGTAAACTATTCAATAGGCTTGGGTGGAGAGGGAAGCTGCGAGGTGAACCGCAAGCGTAAGAAGAAGACGAGGAGAAAGAGACGCGCTGAAGAAAGAAGTTTTAACGCGGCAACATCGAGATGTTCATACTCGATGATGTATACCATCGAGCGTACATTACAAACCGTTCCGTCTTATCCTCTCGGCAACCTCTCACGTTCACCTTTGGCTGCTCAGAGAATTCCGGTTGTTTTATCTTCCATGCTAAGAGCAATAATATTGCCTTCTGTTCATGACGTTCTTGCCTCCTCCACCACGGAGCATGACTCTCGGATCGTAGTGAAAACTGGCAACGAAAAACCGTTCTTTCCGATCGCTCCCAACATGCTCTGTTTCCGAAGAGTATCGTTTCCCATAGTCGCGAAGATTCCTCTCTACACGTACACCGTGGCGCATGTGGTGGCAGCAGGATCTCGCGGGGAATGGAACCAGAACGTGTGACGTAGGGGAACTAGGGGTAAGATGGAGCACAAGCCTAGCTACTAAACGGTGGGTGCGAGCACAATGCGCCCGTTGGAGTTTGAAGAGGTGACGGGGAGGTGAGTATGAAAGTATCAACTGTGGCGGACGCACGCGTCTCGAAAAAATAATGTCGATTTTTTGACAAAACGATCTAAATTTTGGTAAAGTTTATCATCGTTTCGGTTCATTTGATTTGCTGATATTGATGAGAGGTAAGTAAACAGTGAAAGTACTAAATATTAATATAGGGTGTAAAGAAGGTCGATGCGAAGCCTCAAGGGAGTGATCGGTCACCTCGTTAGGAACATATCTAATCTAGGTTACCTTAGTCCAACGTCTTAGGATTTCGACTTATCCTGGTAAGTATGCTTTTTGCAACACGTCCCATTTAGTGAGTTGTGTGGATACACATAATTGTATTGGTGTTTGTCGATTGAATATACATTAAGCTAAGACGCAAATAAGTTTCTAGTTACCTATTGTTTCAGAGTGAATATTATAAACGTGTTAGTACCTAATTTTGGGAAATTTTCCAATAATCATACTTACCATGATAACTCGAAATCCTTAGACTTTGGATTAAGGTAATCTAGGTTGTATGTTCCTAAGCAGATGACCTATCACGCTCTTAAGGCATTGCATCGACCTTCCTAATACCCTCTATATTGAGAACGGCTTGGCAGAGATTTTCAAGGTTATTGCGTGATTTTTTGTTGATCCATTGAGCCTCTAATGGGGCAAGATGAATACAAACTATCGCAAAGCCGTTATATTTTACAACATTCCACTATCTACGTTAGAGAGACGTGTTTGAGCAATAAGAAAGGGTGAAATGAAACTAGTAGGGGTTTTCGTTTATCAACCGGTGTTTCTACCAAAGGAAGAAAAATAACTAACACATGATTTAAAAGGTATGGAGGCAAGATTATTCAGACTAAATACTACAGAACTTAGACGATTGGCTTATCAAATTGCTGGTATCAACAATCAAACGATTTTTATATGCGAAAGATGGCAATAATTGTTGTCCCAACACGCTGCCAGCGCTGTTTTATCTTGCCCCGTATATGAGGTGAGCTGGGTAAAATAAAGGTTTCATTAAAACTGTGTATAGCATGGGAACAATCGGAAAGACTGGTTTTTTGTTTCTAAAGTTAAAAGATTAATAAACGTTGATTACTTTAAACACTAATTAAAGTTGACTAACTCATACATATGGTTTTATTCAAACATGACCTTAGCGTTCTCGTCTTGCCCCTACTTCCCCTATACATGCGGAAGTAGCGGATCTAACGGCGGAGAAGCCGGGACATCAACTGTGACCACAAAGTGTAGAGAATCATGACGCAGCAAGCAACAGCGTGTTTTCCGCACTGCAACGAACATGACCCGCGTCTTATTCAGCTGCTCTTCCGTCTGCTGTACGCCTGTCTGCATATGCCGCATGACTTACGTCAAAATGATGAACTCGACCGCAATTGGATCGACATCACATCAGCAGAGTGCGCGACGGGGAAATCGATCTTCCTTGCCAATTTGATCCCAATAGCATTGGAAACACACTTCTATCACGCAGTTCCGACATTGGAACTGTCAGATCACTCAATATTCGAGTAGTTCCCCGTGAGGTGACACAGTTCTCTTCCTCTTTCGGTCGTTAAATGGTCTTTTTTCGCGGCGTGATTCGTTCTGGTTGCATCGTCCGTGGAATGCATCGTTCTGCAAGTCGAGATACCAGGTCGTGGCACTCGCCGCGAATTGAGGAAGCTACTACTGGGAGGAGGAGCTCCTCCTAGCCTCTCGTTCTCTTTGTCTCGCTCTCGACGAGAGGCAAAAGAGAGGCACTCGGTGAACGGTAGTTCGAATCGCTGGGTGAAAATAAGCGGATAAAAACGCAAGCCTCGTGGGCAGGGAGAGCGTTACAGAACTAGCTGGTACATCAAGCGTGGCGAATTGAAATGGCGAGAGGAACGGAGAAAGGAAGGTGGCGGGTTGGAAGTACAAGCCTGAACGTTGGGGGCCTGGATCGCGTCAAATTGTTTCGACAACGAGTTCACTCGCTCCTCGTGATAAAAAAGAAATGTTATTCCTCATTTCCCCGGCCGCGTTCCTCGAAATCCTATTCCGCACCACGAGTCATTGGCATTCTTCACACCAGGAGGTTTTCAGTTGGCGTTATTTGCAGCCTCCGGGAGCTTCATCGGTTCGATTCTGTACAAGTTGTTACACTTCGCGCGAGTATAGGTGTGTACATGTGTATAACGTGTACACGAACGTGCGCATCGCACTGTACTCGCCTAGTGTGGTAAAGTGCACAAGAGGTGATGCTGTTCAGCACCGCTGCATGCCGTGGCTTTGAAAACGGTAGTAAGACGGCCCAGCGCCAGCCGCAAAGCCAGAAGTAGGGATCCAGCCTCGAGGAGCGATAGAATCGACGGGTAAGAAAGGGCGAGACTGAAGAAGGCTTGCGAAGTGAGAGGCTGGATGGAAGAGACGACGAATGAAGAGAAAATAAGTCACCGAATGATGAAGAAGGAGGAAGGCTGGTCGAACTTGGACAACCGGAGAGCCACAACGCGGAGGATCCTCGGACACTTGCTCGAGAGCGTCGGACGAGGAAGGTCGTCGCCGGAGGGAGAGTACGGAGAAGAAGATGAAGAAGAAGCTGCGGTATGAGGATGAAAGAGGAGAGAGGAAACCGAAGACGAAGAAGCAGAAGAAAAGAAGAAGAATCTGAGGAAAAGGAGCAGGAGGACAAGCAAGAGGATCAACAGCAGCCTCGGGTGCCGGGCGGGGCTCAGATGTTTATCCCGGTCGACCTCAGCTTCCCCTCCTCTCTACTCCTACCCCTCCTCCACCCCCCTGTGCCTCACCTTCATCTCCGCGCACTCTTCCTCGTATATTCCCCGCGGTGCCCCCGTGTGCTCTTCACTCTTCACCCCGTCGCGTCCCGTACCGACCCGTCAGAGTTCTTGCAATGAGAGGAGAACGAGAATAAAAGAGGGAGAGGGAGAGAGAGGGAGCGACGAGAGAGAAAGAGGACCAAAGCCCTCACGGCGATCCACCGTTGCAGCAGTGGTGCACTTGGGTGCCCGCATACACACCGCTGACTCCTCTATATGGAATACGTGGCTATAGATATCAACTATAATATCCTTCGTACGTATATATATATATTAGTCATGTACGGCTTTACGCGTGTGCTCTCGTTGGTCTCGGGTAGCCCCATGAGCTCCGTACCGCAGTGACCACCATCAAAGAGTATACAACACAGTGGCGTAGCACCCTCTCCGTCGTCCTTGAACGACATATCCATACCGGTATACATGTATATCTATGCTGGACCGTGCAACACGTACGAGGCAAAACCGTCTTCTTCGCGGGTACGTGTTAGATTAACAGGTAAGAGAGGACAGGCTCACATACGGGAATCATCGGGAGAATGAGATTTCCACGAAATCAAACGTCATTAACTCGAGAGTTAACGGAAAACTCGGCCGGTTCAAGAGTCAGGATTGATCGAGCTTGTGACGTCACAGAGCATCAAATAGAATTGTGAGAGGGTGATTGGGCTGCCCGCAGTAGTATTCTAGCCCAGTGTTGCCAGGTTAGGAGATTTCCTCCGAGATTTAGGAGTATTTTCCCTGGGTTAGGAGGGAAATAGGGGGAAAGAATTTGTAGGAGATTTTTTAGGAGAATCCTGAAGCGTGAGGGTATTTTTAGGGGATTATAAATTTCCGAGGTTTATTTTACTCAAAACAAGTAAAAAACTAACCACAAGTAAACCCAAACAAACAAGTAAGCCCAAACAAACGAAAACATTTATTTGAACCCAACCGATGCAAGCTGCGAAACAAAATGTCGGTCGCAATGGTCGAGGCTATAATGCACGTTCATCTCACGCTCAGCGTCGATTGCTGTGACTTGAAGCTGACAGCTCGTATGTTGAAGCGTTTCGGCTCTGAGAATGTTTATAATAATTTAAATGGCAGCGATGTTGGAACCCTCGATATATTTCCTGACAATTAGGGCCGAAATTTAGCTATTCATGCATCAGTGGATTCTTCATTGCAATAAGTATCAATCCGATGGGAAATCCACTCTGTGCTCAGTCTGTTCGTTGTCGTGGTCGCTTTAAAATGCCGCTTCGTCCATCGTGCTACGGGTATTTTTCGATTTTTGGCAGAATTTCAAAGAGGAATCATCGATTTCAGCAAATTTGTCCACAGTTTTTCAATGAAAATTGAGGGTTTCGGGGAATTAGTAGTGAATTTGTATTCAGGGGGCAAAAATACGTAAAATGGACTTGGAATGGACCGTCGTCAATAAGTATAAGTTATACTGTAGAATAGTTCAAAATATATGCTCCGTAATAAGTAAAAAATTGTAATAATAAACAAATAGATGGACATATATAAAAGCGGGTTTCTTGCAATATGCAAATTCAAAAATAAATAAACCCCCTCCAAGGCTCAGAGACAGATTGCCATACCACGATAAATGTTTTTACCGACCGTACGTTTCACCTAACTAAAACAATTATTTCCATAAAAAAAAGTATTCATCTTCATCTATAATTCGCACAGATCGCAGAAATCAAGTTTCAAAACAAAATACTCAATACACAAGTAGGAAATGCATTTTAAATAACAGCTGTTCGACGACATTTGACCGATCGCGAAAATTAGCCTTCATTTATAGCACTGTTCAGGCCAGTGGCTCGGTGGGGGCTATTTAGGAGATTTTTAGACGGAACCAGCGATGGTCTAGGGGGAAGCCGCCAGAACCATCTGGGAACACTGATCTTGCCTGACAATGTCCTGGTAAGGAAAAGTCCCGGGCGAACATGTACCTTCCGAAAAATGGAGATTTACCAGGACGACTTGGGAAAGAAACTAATATGGGTATATTTGCGCGGAAATCTTGGATTTGAAAATTAGATAGGTAAGCTAGAAGCAGTCAAATAATAAGAATAATTATATTAAATCTTTCCTTTAATGAAAGAGTTGTTCCAATGACTTCCTGTGTAGAAATCGCCGTGGGAATCAAAGTGAAGTCCCATATCTGTCATGATTTTTTTCTTTCCCACATTTCCCTTGGCAGATGTGAGCCACGAAAATCATGCGAGGATTCTTTAGGATCCTTATCTAGTGCCCTACAACCTGATTCTGCTATATATGATTTTGGATAATAATGGAAGGAATTAAATATAAAGAATCTTTGTTGCGTGACAATGATGCAAACTTCAACTCCATTACTTGTTCCGATAGGAACATATACTAAAACGTCCCGCTCGTACATTGGATTCTCCTCGAGATCCCCGATTGGAATCCAATGGGCGAATCCAATTTGAATCCTCAAGGATTCCCACATTATCGAACAGAATCCGATACGACTTTGATGGATCCCATCGCATCCTGTATGTTTGGTTTTCTAAATAAAATATATAGATATACAAAACGAGTGGATCTTAAGAAAGTATAATCTTATTTATTTAAAGTGTAGATCGCTTTAAAAGGTATATCTTAAAAAATCGATTTGAATCACGTCACTGCAAATATTCTGTAATTATCGTTTCTTATTTGTTTTACTGCACTTTTTCATAATATCACCACACACGTACACTCTCATAAAGCATGCAGGTTATGTTTTAACACGCAAAGTTTTTTTTCGTAACTTCTCACATATTGTCGATTTGAACGTGGTAAGAATTCTCAACCGGGATTCGTCGGGGAACAGTACAGAATCCAATTGCATTCCGATGAGGACTCCCTATGTGAGGTATCCTTAACAAATCCCTATAAATGTGTGCGCCCACCTTGTTACTCCTCAAAACATTGCTGCACGGGATCGGGAAAGAATATTTTTTGGGGATCCAACAAATTTCGGTTTAGAATTTCAAACAAATAGTTATCAAACGATGTCAATCGAGAAATAGCGCGGTATCTTCTTGGATTCCAATGTGGACTCGCTATCAAATCCCTATGGGGACGTGGTAGGATCTAGGTACTTGCCAGGTACTAACAACTTGCGGCGTCACCGTCAAATCCCTATAGAGATGTGGTAGCATCTAGGTACTTGCTAGGTAGTAGCTACTTGCGGCGTCGCTATCAAATCCCTATAGGGATGAGGTAGAATCTAGATACTTCCCAACAACTATCTGCACGAGTTGGATCGAAGTTGTTCCAACAGCTAACATGTCCGAACAATCCCAAACGACGTCGACCAAACTGCATGATGTCAGTGTCATCATTACTGTATAACCACTCTATACTACGATAGTATATTCTAGTCAGATCAGACAGTGTTTAGGAATAGTTCTTTTGTGATGTCCTACGTGATATTTCTTCAATGGAACGTTTTTTGGAATATTTCGACAAAGGGTCTTCCGCCGTACTTGTGATGATTGAAGCTACAGATGCACTGCAGGAGACAACCATAATGCATAACAACAGCCTGGTTACCATCTGCAAAGCGGTCCACCGTTTTGCAGAGTCTGCTGTTTTTTAATCTTCAGCGTGCTTTCGTTGTCTTATTATCGTGTCGATCCCCGAATGATGACTCGTGACATTTCGCAGCCCGATGGTTTATGACTCGCGATGATAGTGCAAGATATATGTGATACTTTGTTCGTATATAAAGAGATCCGCAGACGGGCACACAGACACACACCTGCGCTATGTTTCTCATCTTTTGTAACCGCGAGAAACGGATTACCGAGTCTCCTCGGAACTGGGTCAAATGCAGCACACAGTTCCTATCCGATGCGCAAGGTTGGACGCCCGTAATGTGCTCCGTAAGCTCGAAATCGTGACGATCCGGCGCATCATCATCTCTCTCAGGTGTCGGGTGCGCGGGACTGTGCAAATATGCAAGAACGATTTTGCGATTCCACCATCACCACCATACTCGTGTCATACATTTTTTTCACTCATCCTAATTCGGTATACACTTCGTGATACGATTTTGCCTCGATTCGATTCACGGGAGAAGATTGCCGTCGGGCTCGTAGCCTGCCGCGCTTCTTCCAGCGTCAGCATTGATTTTGACAGTGTGAAAAAAAGGTGAGGGCTTTCGCAACGCGTAGTGCTCTTTTCTCATCCCCCCCCCCTGAGAGCAACGAAAAAATATATCATTGCGCCATCTCGACGATGAGATAGAGTTTGCAAAGCATCCGGCGCTGCGGTAGAACCGCGATATTCCCAACCGTATGATCGATCGCGGATCATTTCTGAATCGTGATCGAAGTCGTGACCCTCCGCTCGAGTATGTATCAGCTCAGTCGGGGGAGAACCAGAACGAAAAAAAAAATGCGAGGAAAAAAAGATATTGTATCTGGCCATTATCGGACTCCTTTGTGGAACTTCCACAGGACGCGAGGCGTCGAAGAACCTGGTGACGCGTCGTTGAATGTCGCGCCGTGCGGTTGTTACACTGGATAGAAGAGTAAAAAAACATATGTTCAACGCCGCAGACACAATCAGCTTTTATCGGGGCCCCGTTTTCCCCGAGCCTGATCGCAGCCGGATCTGCAACCATGCGCTCCAGTGGAACAGGTTACCCCTGGCAAAAAATCGATGAATGGATCTTGGTTTCCCGTCAGGAAACTGAGGCATCTCTCGTGGGCGGGGCGAGATCGTCAGAGCTCTGACCCGTGCCTCGTGTCGATCGTCACAGATGCAAAATATCCCGTCGGATGCATCAATCATTTTTCAGGTGGACAACTGGTATTGGCCAATTTTGTATTAGGACTTGGAATTCGTAGCGTTTTTGAATGAAAAAAATATTCATTTTAAATGAAAATAAAAAATACATTAATGAAAATATTGCCCCTCGCTTTCTACTACTTTCGACCATTTTTCGGGCAGGGTACGAATACCGTGTCGAAAGAACGACTCGTCTTTAGATGCAACCCACGAATCGGCCCATTTTTCACAATCTTCGTAAGAAGTGAACTTCTGCGCAGACAGGCTATGAGCCATCGAACGAAACAAATGGTAATGAGAAGGAGCGATTTCTGGAGAATACGGCGGGTGGGCTAGGACTTCCGATTTAAGTGTTTCCAGATATGTTTGTACCGGTTTTGCGACGTGCGGACAAGCATCGTCGTGCAGCAAAATGACTTAGTCGTGCCTTTCGGAGTATTCCGACAGTTTTTCTTTTAATGCACGGCTCAAGCGCATCAATTGCAGTCGGTAGCGATCCCCAGTTATGGTTCCATTCGGTTTCAGCAGTTCATAATAAATCACACCCCTCTGATCCCACCAAATACAGAGCAGGAGCTCAGACCCATGGATATTTGGTTTTGCCACTGATGTTGGTGGTTGGCCGGGCTTAACCCATGACTTTCTGCGCTTCGGATTGTCGTAATGGATCCATTTTTCATCACCAGTGACAATTCGATGCAAAAAACCGGGAAGTAGAACTCCCGCAAAAACACTTTATTCGGCACAAATGTTGACATACTCAATGAATTATAAAGTGTTGTTATTAACGATTCAAAAAGAGGTTATGTACAGCAAATGACATGCAATGATAGCTGTTTCATGATCAATGCATTACTGTCGGTAACAACGAAATACTGTGCTACCTACGCCATCTCTTGTAAAACACTACGAATGAATTCCAACACCTAATAGTTGCGTAGAGAATTCATCAGTCTCGGAAGAAATCACGGCGAAATCATTTGCAAAACGAGTAATGGATGGGTTATTTTTGAAGACGCTGGCGGTTTCACAGTCTCGAGTCATTTCCAAACGTCACCGATGATAACGCACTTCCGGCCGAGTGAACTCACTCCGGTGGCTTCGTCGATCATTTCGAAGAGAGGAAGATCGGGTGTATAAGCTTCTCGAAGATCCACAGCAGCAGAAGAAGCATCGAGAGCAGCGGTGGCTCCGTGGCCCCGTGACGACCCGAGGAAGATGCTGTTTGCTCTTGTTGCGAGAGGCCCGCGGGGTTCTTGTGCACGTACACACACCCTACACCATCCTCGCTGTAGGTTCGTGTGGAGCAAATCCTACAGGGCGATTCCGGATAGATAGTCAGGTAACTTCAGCTATCCATTCCGCATCCAAAACTAACCGGCAGCTCGTCAAACTTCACGAACATCAATCTATTCGTATTCCAGCATTGGCACAGTTTGATCTTTTGATGTCATTGATGTTGCACGGACTCTTTGGGATCGACCGCACCTTCGTAATCTTCCTCGACGTAATCAGCTGCACGGGAATATTGTGCGACAAATAATATAGAGCGGTCTAGACCAGTTGAAGCAGCATCTCGAAATTCCCTGTCATTGTCCACTTGTCATCAATTCGCCCATTGTGAGCTGCCCTGTACAGGTGTATACGAAAGGGAGTGGGCGAGCGGTCAGCTCTTACGGTGTGTAGGAAAACGAATGAAGATGGAGAGGTCGAAGCAGAAGTAGCGAATGAGAAGAAGAAGGAAGAATAAGAAGAACGAGAAAAAGACGAAGAGGATGACTACAGGCCGCGATCCGACGCCTAGGTCTTCCACGCGGCGGAGAGCGAGTTCGAAAGAGCAAAAGAGCGATATATGTATATAGTTAGAGATACGAAATGAGCGAGATAGGGCCCGTCGACCGATGGTAGCGGTTCGCTCATCATTGTAATTACTTCGCGAGGATGTACCAGTATATTGGATCATTATCGACCGCTCCATATCTACCACCTAGGCCATAAGTATAGACTCACGGTTGGAGCGTGTACGAGGAGCTCTCAGCGCCTGAGCCATGAGCCACCATCCTACATGCAGTTCTTTTTTTTTCTTCGTGCGTTAGCCACGAGCATGTGTAGCACGTGTACGTGTATGGGGTACCCGCGCGTACGAAACTTCAGGGAGTCTACTTTCTGTCACGTACGATGAAACGAGAACCGCTGTTGCTTTTCGAAGGAGGTGGAGATAAACCCATGAATTTTCTTGAGAATTAAGGCTTTTGATTTAATTGCCACTTGCGGTTCCCGAGCGGAGCGAGTTGCGTCTTTTTGTCGACGGTAAATTAATATTTGTATACGTCCAACCACTATTGGCGTCCTGCAGAGTATTGGGTGGGGGTAATGAAATCGAACGCAGCGCCCGCAGTGGACAAAAATTGCAATAAACTCGGCTGTTCATCTGTCAATTCTGTACGAGCGTAGTATGAGATTTTTCAATCAAATTAAGGGGCTATATCAGTGTGAACGCTGAAAATTTGGGGGATGTTCGGGAATTTTTTGGAAGAAAAGTACTCAATTAAATGTTTCGGAAAATTGAGAATAATTGAGAATATTTGACCTTTATTACATAATTTTTTCATAGAAAAATATTGAGATCCAAGCGACTTAAGCGCTGCCTTCGGAGGCGCCAAAAAAAAAGTTCCTCCACTGCTGACATGATTCCGGCCGATTGAGCAGCTGATACCGAAAAAGGAAAAAAATGTCCCTAAACTGGAAGGTATTTCCTGTACAATGACGTAGGATTTTCGAAAAAATATCAAAATCTAACAAAATGGCGTAGTTATGAAAAAAAGTCTGTTTTCTTGCCTATAAAATGGTCGTTTTTTTCAATGCCAAATCGTCAATTTTCATCCAATCAAAAATATCCTACGTCATTGTAGAGTAAATATATTCAAAAATACTCAGGTCCAATTTCAAGTCAATCGGATAATTGCTCTTTGAGCTACAATATCAGCAAATTTGAAAAATCTAATTTCGAGAAAAACGCTTTTGAAGATTTAACTATCGATTTTTGCAAGATAAAATGATATTGATGTAAATTATATAAATGATAATGATATTCTTGAAAAT
Source organism: Ophion slaviceki (assembly GCA_944452715.1). Taxonomy (NCBI): domain Eukaryota; kingdom Metazoa; phylum Arthropoda; class Insecta; order Hymenoptera; family Ichneumonidae; genus Ophion; species Ophion slaviceki. The sequence goes on along the minus strand of OX101788.1, from coordinate 30,762,120 downwards.
TTAAACTGTCGAAAAGGGCAAAAAAATCGTTTTTTCAAAAGTGTCACACTGGTATAGCCCCTTAAAAATATTGTTTTGTTATGCATGGGCAACCACAGTTTCTGTGTTGAAAATTGGAAAAATATCGGAAGGAATGGTAAATGCAAATTTTATCGATTCCCTACTGCAAGTTGAAAATTAGATTAACGCAACAAGTGGATAGCGGCAGTATTACCTTTGGAGCACTTTTGTAAGGCATGAAAGAAATAGATATTTGCATTATAACATGAGCTTGAATGATTAAACTTGGGCCGTGTTTGGTCCTTCAGACGGTCAACCCATGTGACTGGTCCAAAACATCGACATTTTTATTTTGCACGAATTGCAAAAAATATGTGCGTGTTATATGGACCCGGAATAGCAGACTCATTGTGAGTCAATATTTTCTTTGTGTAAATTGTACTTAAACTTTTGAACGCGTTTTTCAAATTGGCTTCCATCATATCTCAAAAACTATTGAACGGATTTCGCTCAAATTTTTATGGTAGAGTCAGCAGATCTGTATTTCTCACCCGAATTAGAATATTTCTGATGTCTGCCATATTTTTTTTTAATTGAGAATTGAATGAGAATCAAATTAGTGATTTGCCATAGTTTTTTTAAGCTGACAATTAAAAAAAATATATGCAAGTTTGAACTTAACTTTTCAAATCGTGCATAAAATTCCATTTTCGATATTTTTACTTTACTCTAGTTCCGGCGATAGCCTCAGGCCTATAAGCTAAAATGCTGTTTGATTTTTTTTACTTCATGGGAGCAAAATCTCCAGAATCAGTGCAGCCGTCAACCAACTTTTTTTATACATGAGTGTCTTCCGAACCGTGTAAAGTCAATTCAATCCATTATTTTTGTTTGATAGAATTCTGAGGGACTGTAAAAATATTAATAAAAGTGTGGTAAAAATTCAAAGACTGTGTATTTGAATGGTTCATAAAAAAAATCCTCAAAAAAGCGAAAAAATAGCTGTCACATTGGATGACCTCATTAACTTTTCTACGTCCCTGGCGTGTTTAGCAGATACCAACAGTTTTCCCTTAGATCGAGTTTGACGTTATTTTTGGCATGTGTGATTAACTATAATCTGTTATTTTAAATAACAATAAATAAGTGTGCAGGCCGTCAATTCTATATAAATCAAAGTAAACATCCAATGATGCCTTATTCTTTGGTTTTCCTTACCGTGACATGGCGTGATTTTGCGAAACGTATTCGTAAGTGCAAGGGCGTGAACCTTTTTAGTCTTTTTACCACTAAATTTCTATTAAGTAAGTTTGTCGCCAACTCATTAGGATGTGTTACAAGTCTTGTTCCGTAATTTCCACTAAATCTTTTAATCACTTCGTACACTGTCTCTGACTGGAGATCTCGGTGGAAAGTTTGAAGTTGGAAATTAATATCGTAAGTTATACTCTCGAAGCCGGTCTCTAAAATTATGCTCATTTCGGTCTGAAAAGAACATTTTTTATTATATTATATTACAACAACAATTTTATATGTTCTTTTATTTTTAATAAAAGAAATAATACAGCTTCATTTTTCTGGTCTTATAACAAGATTATAAATAAACAAAAATATATATTTTAAGGAATACTCACTTACTTTCTTCACTTTACTGCACAGAAATTCTTCTTGCCGTCTTTGGCACAAACAAATTGATTTAACGCAAACAAATTAAATGCAATTGGGGTGCGATTTCACTTTGTTTAATTTATCCCGATATTATAACCACAATCACAGAGCCTTTGACAGAGCCGACAAAAATACGAACGCTACGCGGCGCTAGTGTTGCGCACCCAGCCAATACATGCATATGTACGAGGCGATCGATGAAATTGGTATAAATTCGAGGTTGACGGCATACAAAGTGGTAATCAAATTTCCGGTTATTTCTTTCGCGGAATTTCTGTGACGACTGATATAGTGAAAAAAAAAAATTCCACTCTCCCGTAGAGCCGTCTCTTTTCTCAGACGAATAATGGCGCGACACACAGAAACGGAAAAGCGTCGAGTTTTTTTTTTGTATGTTTACCAAAGACAGACGATACTCGTCACACCCGACTCGCTGGCTCACAGATACGATAAGATTATGATATTCGATAAATGTCGACGTATATACCGCGGAGCAGCAACGCGATCGAAAATGTATTTCGTTTTTTTTTGCCCACGGATTCATTTTTCGACCAAGCTTATTTTTTACGGATTATATCGCGTCGTTCGGATCGCACATCTTTTCCAGAATATAGTCCTTCGATGTATCCGTGAGGTAAGATCGCGCGGTTTATAGACGTGTGGAGATCGTAGCAGCACGGTCGTCGTCGCCGTCACCGCCGGAATGCCGAGGAAATTCGATCGTCGGCTGGGCTGTCCGCTCACGCGATGCAACCGCGAAGAGATGGCTTCCGCTCGAATGATTATCATCGATCCGAGTCTCCCGATACGTACTGAACTATATACATGTATGGACGTTCACATATAAATTTATATATATATATATATTTGTGTCTATGTATATATGTATATATATATATATATATATATATATATATATATATATATATATAGTTCTTCAGCCTCTTTCGGGCAGCCACCCGGAGAGGAGTATATGAGTATTTTTTTATATATATATTTTTTTATAGCGGAGATCTCTCACGTACCACGAGCTTGAGAGATCCTTGTTCGATTCTTCACTCTCTCGCTACTCCTCTTATTCGATCGAGACTCGAACTCTCGCGAGAGAGCCTCTCGTCTGATCTTGGCTCCATCCGAGCCAGAAACATGAACCTGGTGACCCCTGGAGTTCACTATGCTGGGGTTTTTTCACGCTTCGAGAATATGTACGTATAGTGTCTGTGTGTGTGTGTGTATACATATATATACAGGGTGTCCTGTTATGAATGGATAATCCTGCAACGGTCGATAGGTCAGATCATGTCCTACTATATGCTGGAAGTTCAGTTCAGTAAAAGCCCCACGGTTTTCGAGATTTTGGGCTTTATGTTATTAAAAACAAAGTCTTGTGGTTTTTGGTTTTTCGCATGCTATTGCTACGAATGATGTGAATCGACAATAACTAAGCAAGTTTTTGAAATAATTGGCACGATGTGCGTAGCACATTTTTTTTTTTACACTGTAGGCTATAAAAGTCAGATGTTCCAATTGGTTTGTATGAAAATTCTGCAGAAGATCTTGTTTATAAAGTTTCCTTAAGGGGTCTCCTCACTTTAGATGCTAAAAAGGCTAATTTTATGCTTTTTTTTGATAGGTTTATATGATAGATATTGAAATAAAAGTTGTTACATTTAATAAATACACTTTAGAAATACATTACAATTTTTTATTTATTTGTTTATGTAACCCAAACAAACTTTGAACGCGTTTTTCTCGAAACAACATTTTTCGACGGCTTGTTGATAAAATCTTCGTAACTACTAAAAGATATTTACTATTTTTTTGCCAAAAACGGTGAAAAACACGTTTTTTTTCGAAAAATGTCCGCCATTTTGTTATTTTTGCATATATCAAAAATCGTATGATAGACGCTATAGCCATTAGCATACGGAATCTAAATTTTGATGTTTGATTTTTTTGTTTCGGATGATGCATCTCCGAGATTTCATCAACAGCGCAGACCTACAATTTTTTAGGACTTTTTTTTACTACAATTTTCGTCCATAAATAGTCATTTAAATAAATTTAAAAAATTTAATGTACTTCGAAACTGTACTAATTGAATGCAACAACTTTTATATCAATATCTACAATATAAACCTTTCAAAAAAATTCATGAAAATAGCCTTTGCTTAGCGTCTGAAGTGAGAAGACCCCTTAACATTTAAAGTTAAAAGACCGTTCTAGATAAAACAAATAAATAATAGTGTTTTTTTAAAAAACCGGGTGCAAAAGTTATCATTTGTAGAAATGGCATGCGAAAAACCAAATGCAGATGATTTTTACCTTGAAAACCATGGGACTTTTACTAAACTGAAATTCCAGCATATAGTAGGACATGATCTTACCTATAGACAGTTTCATTCATAACAGGACACCTTGTGTATATATATATATTAGGGTGATTCGTTTCAGGGTAACTTTTTTTTTCTGACCCATCATGCCCGAAAACCTTTAGTTGGTACCCAAAAACGAAGTTTCGTGAAAGGGGGGTGTTGTAAAAAAATATTTGGAGGTCGCGAATCAAAATTGAAGGTTTCCCATTTGATTAACATTGAAAAAAATGTTTTTCTCATTATTAGTGTTACCATTCCGCGAATTTTGATATCGCGATATTTTCCAAGTGGGTTCTCATAGGAAATATGATACTTTACAATAAAGTTCATTGAGCTATGTCCGTAAATTCAACCGTTTCAGCGGTATCATTATTTCAAGTGAATATTGTATGAAAATATCTATTCAAACGGCTGTAACGCCGAAGCTATTAGATATATCGAAAAAAATTCAAATGAGAACTATGTAGAGAAAGTAATTTGCTACAAAAAAGTCTTATAAGCCGAGCCCGTAAATTCAACTCTTTCTCAGCTATAGGTGGATGAAGTAAATGAAGTATAGATTTATTTTGTTTAAAAAGAATCTATTTATTTTACTTCATCCACCTATAGCTGAGAAAGAGTTGAATTTTCGGGCTCGGCTTATAAGACTTTTTTGTAGAAAATTACTTTCTCTACAAAGTTCTCATCTGAATTTTTTTCGATATATCTAATAGCTTAGGCGTTACAGCCGTTTGAATAGATATTTTGCACAGTATTCACTTGAAATAATGATGCCGCTGAAACGGTTGAATTTACGGCCATGGCTCAATCAACTTTATTGTGGAGTATCATATTTCCTATGAGAACCCACTTGGAAAATATCGCGATATCAAAATTCGCGGAATGGTAACACTAATAATGAGAAAAACATTTTTTTCAATGTTAATCAAATGGGAAACCTTCAATTTTGATTCGCGACCTCTAAATATTTTTTGGCAACACCCCCCTTTCACGAAAGTTCGTTTTTGGGTACCAACTAAAGGTTTTCGGGCACGATGGATCAAAAAAAAAGTTGCCCTGAAACGAATCACCCTAATATATATATATATATATATATATATATATATATATATATATCAATTGACACACACACACACACACACACACACACACACACACACACATGTCACATATATATGTGTTCATAAAAGAAACTTCGTTTTAAGGATTTTTGGTAAGATTTTGTTGCATGCTTGCTAAAAATTTTGAAGCACGTCGGAAAAACGCGTTCATAAACAAATTTCCTATAGTGGGTCGGCCAAAAAAAGTATTTGCACTGTCATTGCACACAGAGTAAGTATTTTCTGCGTGTGTTCTGGAGGTTTGCATTAATGAGAATGATTTATTTTTTGAATCACTTATCGAATGAAATCATTTGCAGAGGCTCATATTATTGTTTTTGTCGAAGCGTCGTTCAAGAAAAACGAGGTGCGCAAATACTTTTATTTTTAACTACTCCGGGATGTTGTGACAACATTTTAAAGAATTGACAGTGCCCTCATTGAATTTAGCAAGGATTAATAAAACGTATTATTTATTTGAAAAGTACGAATATTTTGATTTGAATATAAGGTACAAATATGGAGGTTATATGTGGAACACGATAAATGGCTGCCTCGTCCCTGTTTGCAGACGTTCACTCTTGTGACGAAATTTTCAATAACATTCAATGGCATAATTGCGGACTAATTTCATTAATGGTACGTCCAATTGCTTCCGTGAGCCCCGGAATGGTGTGTGGGTCATTGGCATCCATTTTTTCTTTCAGAAAACCCGAAAGAAAAAGGTTCAATGGCGTCAAATCGCACGATTTTGGTGGCCAATTCACATGGCCGTGGCGTGAGATAAAAACTTTCACTACAAAATTCACTACAAAAATTGTCACCATTTTTGTAGTGAATTTTGACAATTTATATGCGTTGCTCGATCGGGTGATTCTCCGCGACTAAACCTCAATCCTTCCTAATCCCAGTTGTCAAAGGTTAATTCCGTGTGATTGCCAAAAAAATGGCGCACAATTTAAAATGTTGGAATTTTGAGACACCCTTTAGGTGTGTGCCATGCAACAGCGAACTTTAAACGTGTTTTCTCGAAATGACTTTTCCAAAATCGGTGACCGTGATATCTGAAAAATCACTGCACCGATCAACTTCAAATTTTACAAGTTTCTTTTACATATCAAAAATCAGTGCTTGAACAATGAAATTTTATTTTTCTCTATCAATGAAAATAGAGCGTTTTTTCCCCGAAAATCGACACTTTCATTTTGAACTGCGGCCATTTTTCTAAAAATCAATATTTTATTACATCCTTCGTCCAAGCGCCAGATAATTTCATGAAATACTAAACGCGTTTGATTTTTTTATATTTCGGATGATTTTTTTCCGAGCATTTGTTCCGGTCACCGTAAAGGACGTTTTTTTTTAACAGCGCTCTACACAAACCATTGTATCTCCCACACTTATAAATATTTTTTTTTATACTTATAAATATTGTACTTTAAAATATTTTTATACTTATAAATATTTTTCAATACAAAAATTGTAAAAGATACCAGAAACTATCCTCTTTGATGTAAAAAAAATCTTCCTCCTAGCACAAAATTACGAAAATTTCTCTTTTTTCACGCTCCGAGCTGCTTATAACCCATCAGACGTATATATTTATTAAATTATATTCAGTATATTTTGTTACTCTGTTAATTATATTGTTACATTTATACAAAGTATATTATAGAAAATAATAATTCCTATCAAAAAGAAAACAAATTTAATACAAACGAATAAATTAATTTAAAAAACTATCTTTGTCAAAATCCAATTATTTTCCGTATTCATTAAATATATACCTAGTATACGTTCGAAAGTACGAATGTCATCCGCCTGATACAAATTTCGTTAAACCGATCTAAATTCGCTGAATTTTTTCACTCAGACGAATTTGCCGAAATCAATATATCGGTAGGTGTAAAACTGGCAATTGCCGATGTACGAAGTACTTCCTTCCCTTTCTTCACACGTACGCACACTCTCAGCCCACCCCCCCTCCCCCACATGCACAACACGTAATACCGCCTGGTCCTGGGAGTATATAGCGCCAGAGTGTGGTAGCCGCGATGGGCGTGCCGCGGCGTGCAAGATCGAAGGGAGAGCCAAGGCCTCTCTTCGTCGTCTCCCGTTCTCTTCCCTCTTTCTCTTATACCCTCGTTGATCGCTGCCGCGATCGTGTTTATTATACTCGGGGGAGAGTCCACGCAGGATGATCTCGGAAGAAAAAAAAAAGGACACACGCGTGTGTGTACACGATCCGGCGCAGCCATCGCGCGACCGACTTCATTTTTACTCTTTTAATATTCGACGAGGTAGAATCTCGCATACGTGCGTGGCACGTACACGTGGATATATGTATACGGATACATGCGAGAGTGCGAAAAGACGCTACGCGTCCTGGACGCATCCTGCGGCTGCAGACCGTGTGCGCTTGTGTCCTACGCGAGGATGGATCTCGCCATTCGCCCATCAGGAGAGCAGCTCCCTCATTACACCCTCATCGTACACGAACTATTCGGTGGAACAGTGCCCGAATCGAAATTTTCAGCCTATTTTGCCCCTCCAGATCCTCACAGTGGTAGGAGATGAAGGCAGTAAAGTAGCTACGTATTTAATATGAAATGAGTTCCTACTTAACGCGGTCCTCTAGTTTCTCGGCTGTTTTTTACGGCTTTTTCAATAATTTTTTACGGGCAAAGCATCGAAATAATCAATCTCATTGTTTTTGCATAATCTTTATTAACATTTAAATAAGCTTTACAAATTTTTTGAAGTCATAATATATAATAGAATAAAAGTTATAGTGGCCGACAGGAAGACATCAAGTAAAAGAGGTGCTTGACGGTGACCAAGATTGCGGCTGTTCTGCTTATCTGAAATCAAAAAACCAAACGGCATTTTAATCTTCATATTTAAGACTAGCGATTGAACTAGAGTGAATTCTAAATTACAAAAATTGACTTTTTTTATACACTTATGAAAATTACATTCTATTTTTTACTCATTTTTTCTTAAGTTTTTCGCTCGTACAAAAAAAACTATCGAAGCAATCATGATAATCCTAGTTCAATCGCTGGCTTATAACATATTAAAGATGCTGTGTAAATTTGAACAAGATCGGTGCAGTAGTTTCTGAAATATCGGGGTCACCGTTGCGAAAAAAACGCGTTTGAAAGTATACCTGCTCCGTATACCTGCTCCGTTCCAGGGCCGTAACTTGTGAACCACTTCGAATATCGAAAAATCCTTTGGCACACATTTTCTACACATGTTGTAGATGTGATTTATGAAAAAAAAAATCGATTTTTTCGACCCGAGAAACTAGAGGACCTCCTTAAAACCGTTTATCTGCCGATAAAAAAGACGTGTCTGATAGTTTTCAATGCCTTGCCACGTATATGACTTTCAACAAAATGGGAGGTGGACACTTAAGTGACGTTCGTTGCGAGAAGGCTCGGGAGGGTTGTGAAATTTTACGAATTAATCGTCGTACTGTCATCTGTCAGGAAAAAAGTAGGTTGCGCCGAGATTTCACAATGATCGCGAGTACTCATGTTTTGGCTACTTTTCCATCACCCAGTTTGAGCAATGGTTCGTGATAGCTCTGTGGATAGCTGTTGCCACAGGCTGTCTGGATGTGCGTTACTAACGACATTGGTGAGTCGCCTACGCATCCAGCATTCGTGAGGATCATTACTCGTGAAGGCTGGTCATGCAAAGGTCAGAGGTTACTAACGCTGCCTGGAGGTTAAGAATAAAACTAGTATCTCTTTATGCTGCGTAGTCAGCCTCTACGAGGATTACTGCTTGCCATTACTGATGATACTGGATGAAGAGTGGAACTTGGGTTATTTTTTATACTGTGACATTGAAGTTTGCATCGTTGGAATGCATGAGAGTAATTTTTTTATCTTCCATATGTCCCTTGGCAGACGTGAACCAGGAAAGTCACATCTGCCAAGGGAAACTGCTAAATACGATTTTGGATTGTAATGAAAATAATAAATTAAAAAGAACCTTCGTGGTGTGACAACGATGTGAACTTCAACTCCATTTTATACTTGAGTAAGAACACTCGAGATGCCTTTGTTACCTAGGATGACTTTGAAGGGGGATATACTTATAGGCGAGGAAAAAAATTGATGATGTTCGTCATTATTTTTTAAAGAAGGATTTTTCTCCATTTTCGAATCTTTGAAAATGGCGAAGGTGTGACACGGTCTTCTAAACGGCTTGCGGTGGGTGTTGTCGGCGTGACACGAAGCGTCGGCGGAATAATTCCGAAAAAAAAACCAACGAAGATTTTTCTTTCATCAACACTCATACGCAGACTATGAACCAAGAAAAAGTGAGAAATGTTGAAAATCGGTGAAATGGTACGCTTTCAAAAAAAATTGAACTTTCCGAAAAACGGGGTTTGCAATAACGAAAGACTTTTTTTTCTATTCTCAAAAACATGTAGGATGATGTTTTAGACAATAAGGTTGGAAATATTTATACCAAATTCAATCAGAATCGATCGACTAATTTTTTAGTTATACGCTACGCCATTGGAAATGCAGTTCAGAAGACCGTGCTATACCTCCACCATTTAAAAAAAATAGTAACGAAAAATACCATGTGACAGCCGGAATTAGTAATAAAACATGCCCTAAGTGTCAAAAATGATTAAAAAATCTTTCTTTAAAAAAAAATTATGAACATCAGCAAATTTTGTCTTCGCCAATAGGTGAGGTCTATCTGAAGTCTATCTGGTGAAGAAAATATCCCCCTTTAAGGCAAATTTTTCACTTTCCCATAATTTGCCTAAAAAATCGTCAGATAATTGTTAATAACAAATGAACTATGCAATGTAAAAAAAATCCTACGTACTTCCACAGACAATGTATTCTTCAAGATATATTCAACATTTCAAGTGAATTGGTTGAAAATTGTCTGAGTTATGTTTCCGGCCAACTTAAAAAATGCAGTTTTGAGATAAACGCTGCACAGCCGCAATTTTGAAATGAATCGCTTCAAACAAATTATTGTATACAATCGCTGATATGTATGATAAACACCCTTTTTTGTGATCTCGATTTATTTCGTAGTTTTTCTGAAAAAAAAATCCCCAAAAAAGCCTATGTTTTTCGGCCTCTAGAGTGGCCTAACCCCTCGACAAATGAAATCATCTAGGATTGGTGCATTAAATGAAGCTATCCTCCACGAAGCTTGGTCACGCAGGGTAGCCTAGAAGACAGAAAAAAGGGAATATTTTCACGTGTAGGTCACAACGTACAAATGTGGCGCAAAACTACCTCGTTTTTCATTAAGATACCAATTGATTTTAGTTAGTCGAGTATCCGACAAAAATGAGTTACAAACTCGAGGCTATAGTGCACAAGTCGAAGAGTCTCTGCAGCTCATTCGTATTCAACCAAGTAACAAGTGGTTGTCCCAACTCACTTTTTCTTCTCCATGCACCGTGCGTGCATAACAATTAATTATGCGACCCCTGGTGGCGGTTGAATTGTTCAATTATGCGGTACCCCATAAACCAGGGCTGAAGCTTCAATGATCGAAGAAAATTGATCGTAGTAGAAAAGAACTAAACACATTGTGCTCCGTGTATGGAGAGAGTCTTCACTCGCAAGCAGCAAGACGAATGCCCTTTCGATAACTTTTTTTTCGAGAGTTTCTGCCAGGGCTGGTGTGTCCTTTGAACGTGAGCATACATAACGTGATATCGCCGGGACACAAGGTTCCATAAAGTTCTCGAACCTCTAGCGACCTCTGAGTTCATTCCTCGAGGAACTTCGTGCTCGACCACATTTAGATATTCCAACGTTTACTATGTAATAAAGTATCAAAATAACCTGATGGTGTACTTGGCGACGGAAAACGTATATATATAAGTAGTACACATTACGAGCACGTAAAAAATTCGTTTGCGTGTCCACGGCTCACCGGGGGCTTGTTCCATTTGCATAAACACGTACTCATTGATTGCCCGACTAGATTTCAGGCCCCTCTGGACCCGCGAATGTCCTGCTTTGCGGTACCACCACACACTTACTTAGCCCATGTTACATTTGTTCTAAGAATGATCGAAAAAATATATGAAAAAACACGACCTCCGCAACGTGGCAAAGGTCCCGGTGAAAAAAGTTTGCGGACTCACCGAATTCAGTGATGGACGAAGATTCTTCCGCAATCTCGCGCTTTACGAAACCTGAACAAAAAAATCAAAAAGCATATGTTGCGGATGAAAAATTCACAATTTTACGGTTTATATATAAGAATCATACGGGAACCCGATAGAGGATCGAGAATTTTTCGACGCATCGTTACAATGCCTTGGCTGCGCGCGCATTAAGGGCATCTCGCTAATCACTTGATTAAAGGCGGGAGCGTGAATTAGGTCCAAAAAAACGTTCTTTCGGAATTTTTTCTAGGAGGAAAAAAACCAAGTGAGACTAGTAAATAATGAGGTATCCTTTCATGTATATTTGAGATGTTTAAAAGAAATGTTCAACATGAAACAATAAATGACTGCAGATTTATCAGCCTATTCCATGTACGTCTTGCCACTGCAGTCCCCAATCGGCGGGAAAGATGCAGCTCGTAATTCTTGACTGAACCAAATAAACCAATAAAATGTTCAATTGTCATATATTTTTTCTTCCGCGTGAATTAAGAAAAAGCTGAAAAAATCGTGAAATTATAACTTTTCGCAGGTTTGAAAAAAATGTGATTAAAAACAACACTCTAACGTGCTATAAAAATTATTTAAAAATAATTTTTCAACGACTTTTTTAATTCACTCAGGAGAGATTTTAATACTGAAGGAAATAAACTTTGGTTTGATACAATAGGTCGTTTAGTTGTTTTGCTATCAGCCCACCAATTTGGAAATTCGTGAAAATGAAAACTGGAGAAAACGCGCTACAAAGTTTTCAATAGGAGGAAATATCAATATCAAATATCAATCGCTTGTGTGCTTTTAGCCTTGCATTTGGCCTCTGCATTTGGCCTTGTATCTCATCAACTTATCCACAATGTTGTACAAAGTAAAATATGTTCGATTTTTTATCTTCAGATCACCCGTCCGGCACGATGACTTCGGCTCCTCCCACTCCCACCAACATGTTTTGTCGAACTTTAAAGAATATTTTGAATCGAACGTTTTTTGGGCCAATGCAGAACCTTCCCTTAAGCAATAAAAAAAAAACGATTTTTCAGACCTTCTAATCCAGGCTCCCGGCTTTAATCAAGTGATTAGCGAGATTTCCAGAGGGCCCGAGCAGGAATGAACAGTAGGAGAAAAGGGGACAAAGATTGCCCGTTCACGGAGGTAGTTTCCTAATGTCGATGCTGTAACCACCCACGTTGAGCGACTGTTTAGCATGCAAACTCCAGGGCGGAACATGCCTATATCTGACAAGGTTAAATAATACAATCCCCTCTGCCCCTCTCATTCACTCGCTCTTTCGAACATTCGCTTGATTAGAAATACTTCGATAAATCAGAGGGAGGGGAATAGGAGGATGAAGCAAAGGAGGAAATGGAGAGGGGGAGGGAGAGAGAGAGAGAGAGAGAGACATGGGCATCGCCAACAGCGTTGTTGGACGAGGAAAGAGTTCGAATGGAAGAAAAATCGAGCGTGATCGCTTTGCGAGACGAAGGGGAGAACGGAAACGGTTTCGATGCAGCTGCATCAACCTGTGCCAAAGCTTAGCTCTTGGTAATTGATCGGCCTAGTCTATACACACATAAACGTGTGTGTGTATATATATATATATATATATATATATATATATATATATGCGCAAGGACTTCTGAACTATCCAGTGCGCACTTTTGCGCACGGCGGTAACGAGATAATTAAATCAATATAGAACTGCAACTGGACTCGCCCGTCTCTCAGATGCTAGAAGCAGCAGCAGTGCCACGCTTAATTGGACATTCGAGAGAAAGAGAGAGAGAGAGAGAGAGAGAGAGAGAGAGAGAGAGAGAGAGAGAGAGAGAACTCGACGGATCTGAAACCCACCCTGTGGTCGAGAGCAAGCGAATGTGTTATGTCCTTGCGTACATACAATTCGATCTGACGATTCCTCGAAGCACATAAAACACGTGTCTGATGGAACACCGGGCGATTCTACTTGTAGTACGATACTCTGGGCTATTCGATCGCTGCACTCAAAGCAAATTTCGATACACATCGATTCGTATGGACGACGAAGGGGCTCATCGATGATTCGATGTCCGATGAGATGGATCTCCTTTAGCGAGTGCCTTTGGAACGGTTTGAGAAACTGATAGAGAGGAAACGAGCCGAAGAATTGGGTGGCTAAGAGAAGATGATTCTGTCTCTCAGTCTTTCCATATCGTTTCAAAATGGGGGTCGGGTTAAAATTCAGAACTTTGAATGCTCCGATGGTTTAAAATTCCGAATTTTAATATTCCGGAATTCGGGATGGGGCCGGGTTGGAATTCCGAACTTTGAATGATCAGAACGCTCAAAATTCCGAAAGAATTTTACACGAAAGACAAAAACTCCGAAAATCTGAACAACGTCAAAATAATTCGGCTATGGAAGTTTGAAACGTTTCAAAATTTTTAATAATTCGACGAATTATTTCAAGAATTTTTTGAAATTGAGAAATGATTTTGCGTCAATTGTGAAATTTGTCTAGACAATGTTATACGTTCTACATCATTTACAGTCAACTGTGTAGACTTTCGCATGATCTTGACGTGGGGGCCGGGTTGAAGTACCGAACTTTGAATGCGCCGACGATTTAAGCCCTTAGGCCACAGTAATGGGTATACAATCATGTGCTAATTTAACAATGTTTTTTCGTATGAAAAAGTGATTCACTCATAAAATTAATTACACATATATTTAGTATGAATATTAAGCTGTTAGAAAAAAAAATTTTTTTTCGATGTACAATATGGCCGACTACTCGAAACTTCTCGAAACAGCTTTTTTCCAATTGGCGTGACAAATAACTTCAAGAATTTTCACTCGGTTTACTTCAAATTTGAAAGCTATGTTCCTAATTGCATTTCGCAGAGAAGTACGTACGGAATTTCTGATTAATCGAAAAATTTTCATTTTATGAGCGGTTTCCCCCATAGAAATTTATATACGAAAAAATATACTGCAAATTTATTTTATTAATAATTGTAATATATGTGAAATGTATGCCATATATTGATAATATATGTTGCATATATGTGCCAAATTCTAATTTTCGCAACGTTTTTATATATGAGATGTATATGCGTGGCATTACTGTATATCAATGTATCATATATCAATGATATATGTAGCATTTACCCTGCATATATACCACATATATTTAGCATAGATGTTGCATACACACTGCGTACATACCACATATATACTGCATAAATGGTACATATATGCCACATATATACAGATATGCATAGCATATCTGTATATAGTGTTTATATGTAGCAGCGTACTTTAACTGTAAGTTAAGTTTTTTTAAGTTTAAGTTTTAAGTTTTATTAAGTTTCACTGTAATAGTGTTTATACACAGCATATATTTTTTTTCAAGAATATGTATCAAAAATGTATGCGTCATATATGACGCATAAATGACACATATATAAGTCATATATGACGCATACATTTTTGATATATTTTTCTGACAAAAAAATAGATTGAAAATATATCGAAAATATATGCGTCGTATATGCCTCGTATATGCATCATATATAGTGTTTATACGTAGCATATATGTTTTGGTCAGAAAAATATATCGAAAATATATGGGTCATATATGCGTCATATATTTGGTGCATATATACTGAATATATACGTATTATTCTATTTTTCGTCACTATATATGCGACCGATATATATATATATATATATATATGTAGCATATATTTTCTGCATATATTTTACATACATAAATTTCCATGGGGGTTATGAGCAGTTATAACGAAATTTTTCACTGAAAATTAATTTCTTAAGTTCAAATACCTACAACTTTTGAATAAAACAATATTTTATAAATTCCGTACGTACTTCTCTAGGTATTCTAACGTAGATTGACGAGAATTTCTGTTTTTTGTTCTAGGTAAAAAATTGTGGATGCTGAATGTCACGCCGCGGAGCGCCTAAAAAAAGATAACAATAGAAAATATTGGTAGTCGGCCATTTTGCACATCGAAAGAAAGTAAATATATATTTTTTCTAACAGCTTGATATCCATACTAAATAGACGTGTGATTAATTTTATGAGTGAGTCACTTTTTCATACGAAAAAAAATTGTTAAATCCGCACATGATTTTATACCCGTTACTGTGGTCTAAGGCCTCAAAATTCCTAATTTCAATGTTCCCAAATTGCAAGGTTCGTCACGATCATGCCAGCGAAAATCTACACTGTTGACTGTAAATGATGCAGAACGTATAACATTGTCTAGACAAATTTCAAAATTGACGTAAAATCACTTCTGAACAAAAAAAAACTCTTGAAATAATTCATCGATTTATTAAAAATTTTGAAACTTTTAATACTTCCCTAGCCGAATTATTTTGACGTTGTTCAGATTTTCGGAGTTTTGGTCTTTCGTGTAAGATTCTTTCGGAGCTTTCATCATTCGCGGTAGTATTCTTTCGGAGTTCTGAGCGTTCTGATCGTTCAAAGTTCGGAATTTCAACCCGACCCCTCGAAATGATTGTCTTCGATGCAAGGATGGATTTCGACAATTTGAACATGTCGCTCTCCGTCTCTCGTTTCTCGATGTAACGCACTCTCAACAGTCGTTGTTTCGCCCGCGGCCGTGTCCTAGAGGCGAGTAACGAGCGCGACATTCATATACACGAGGCATTTCAAGTGAAATCAATATTCAGAAATAAATAAAATCGAGTTGCGAAATAAAGCATTAATTGAGCTCCGGAGTATGTTCCGTCGACGGTGATTTGCGCAGGGTGCTACTTCTCGAGGTCCATTTTATCGATGGAAAAACAATTCGATCGGAGGTGTGCCAGTCGTGGCTGTTGAATTATAGTCTGGCTTATTCGACATGGAATTTCCTATGCACATAGATACCTACTGTATACATATGGATAGAGAGAGAGAGAGAGAGAGAGAGAGAGAGAGAGAGAGAGAGAGAGAGAGTTCTTTTGCTTCTTTCGCGTCGTTAAATCAACATTCGCGACACGATATAAAGGGCTATTAGTTTTGCCATCAAGCTCGAAGAATGTCTTGTCAATTAGGTCGATGAAACGTGAGTGTCTGGAATTTTTGTCGCTCCGACGCGAATCGCCGGGAGTGCAAAACACCATAGGACATCTAACGAACGCGTATTATTCAATGAATCATTGAGCGTCCGTAAGCAGGATCAACACTGATCTCGTTATGTCATTCTCGCAATGTCGTCCACCAACCAACCGCAACAATTCGGACCAAATGCCTGAAACCTCCACCCCCTCGTGCCCCTCGCTCTGTTTCTTTCTCTCACCACTTCTCTCACCACTTTCAAGATGTAATCTCCGATCGGGGATTCCTCCGCGTTTAGTCATCTCGAGCCGCAATCACCAGTACGGAAAGTTAAATTCCCCCCGTGTTAGCTTTGATTAGAATTCCCACGATGAATCGAAGTAATCGAAAGAATTAGGCAGCCGTGCGGACACGTATGTGTGTGGGAGATTGAGGAGTTAGTACAATTTCAGCGGTGGTACATTAGAATGTGTTAAGCGAGAGATGGGGAAAGGTCGAGAGGAGACGCGCGGATTCCTTCGCGTATTGACCTGCTACTCGGCGCTTTCGCACCACCGCATACACATATGTGGCTGTGTCTGTGCATGGAGTGCGCTTCAAATTGTCCCGGCCGCGATGCACGGAACGATCGTGAGGGTTTGTCGATTATAGGCGCACCTACGTATCTCAACGCATCTTGGGAGGTTTTCGTAAATCGCGAGATGCTTTGTGGTCTTCGGGCGAAAGAAAGTATAGGGACGTTTCCAGTAACCAAGAATTTGAGAAATATTGGGTAAAACTATAGAATCACGGCTCCAGCCCAAAATCGGTCCAACATTTTTTTGGAGTATTGTTATGGATAAAAAACGATGTTACATGTTGAATTATGAATATGCCCGAATATGAAAAAAACGTTAAACAGTGTCATTACGGTGGAGGGTGAAAAAGAAATACGTAACATGATTTTTTGTTTTCAAACTTTTTCTTTTGTGTGTGTGTGTGTGTGTGTGTGTGTGTGTGTGTGTGTGTGTGTGTGTGTGTGTGTGTGTGTGTGTGTGTGTGTGTGTGTGTGTGTGTGTGTGTGTGTGTGTGTGTCAGAGTTGGGCGTAATTCTATTTATAAATACGAATACGAATTTATTCACATCGTGATTTTCATGTAAATAAAAATACAAATTTATTCATACTTCACTTATTTGTATTCACATGCATGAATACAAATGCAATTGTATTCACAAATATTCTGAACATGGAAATAAATTCACAGAAAAAATTGTGAATATTCACAAAAAATGTGAATATTTACAAAAAAACCCTGTGAATTAAAAAAAATTAACATAAAAATCTGTGAATGCAAATGTATTCACAAAAAATTGTAAACACGAAAAATCAAATTCACAATGATTAGATTAAAATTTACACCAAAAGTGAGTTCTTACTTGTTGAGTTCAACACAATGTTGTCTCTCAAAATACGTAAGGACTTACTTGTGGTGTAAATTTTAATATAATTGTCGTGAATTCGATTTTAATTTTCTTCAACTTGAGGAGATTCACAACTCATTTTGGGAATTTTTTCATATTTATAATGTAATATTTGAAACTCACAACTTTTTTTGCAAAAATTTCTTTGCCTTGACGTAATGTTTTCTCTCAAAATACGTAAGTACTCACTTTTGGTGTAAATTTTCATCCAATCATTGTGAATTTTTTCGTATTTACAATTTTTTGTGAATACATTTGCATTCACAGATTTTGATGTGATTTTTTTTAATTCACAGGATTTTTCGTAAATTTTCACATTTTTTGTGAATATTCAGAATTTTTTCTGTAAATTTATTTGTATGTTCCGAATATTTATGAATACAATTCTATTTGTATGCATGCATGTGAATACAAATAAGTAAAGTATGAATAAATTTGTATTCATATTCACATGAAAATCACGATGTGAATAAATTCGTATTCGTATTTATAAATAGAATTACGCCCAACTCTGGTGTATACATGCATTCGTGTGCGTTCGCATTTGACCTAGAATGACCTAGAATGAAGAAGAAAAATTGAAAAATAAAAAAATAGTGAGTGATCGGAAGGAAGTTTGTTTTTCGTCCCAAAAAATTTCGCAGTTTTGCGCTCGCTATTTTTTTATTTTTCTTCTTGATTCTAAGTCAACTCATACACAATATTGTACCAAGTAAAAATATGTTTGATTTTTTTGCTTCAGATCACCTGTCCGGGACTTAGGACTTCCGCAAGCGAAGAATGTCATCGGCCGCGCACCGACATACGTGGCTCCCCCCACTCCCACCGCCATATTTTGTCAAACTTAAAAAAAAAATTTGATGTTCAATAAAGACCGCATAGTCAACATACCAAATATCAACTTTCTATATTTAATACTTTTCGTATAAAAAATTGGTGAAAAATCGAACATTTTTTGGCCCAACAAGGCAGAACCTTCTCTTAATAATATTTCAATCTCTTTAATAATTTGAACAAATTTTTTAGGTCAAGTTTCGTTTTACAACTTGTTTTGTTCGATTTAATTTTAGGTCTTCAAGCGAGTCATATGGTGATGAATATAATTTATAATTCATCCTTGAACTTATTAATTCTGAAGTATTTGTTATTGTGTTTGTTTGCAGGCAGGTCTGGGCGTTTTGGCGCGTAATTTTAAAAGGAAGAATTAAATCACGATTTTTGAAGAATGTAAATACGCGAAATAAACATTTGGAGGTATATTATGTATATGTGAACAATTTTAAACACTTTCCCAAAATAGGCAACATCCCTATTGGTGGATCGCGTCGATCGCGAGTTGGCGATTCGGAGTGGTTATTTTCTTTGTCAATAAATTGAAATAGATGCTATGGATCTGCCGCATTTTATGGAGGACTGAGAAAAGTTCATTTGACGTTCGGTAGTAGTTCGTGAGGTCTTTGAGTCTTGGAAAGTGGCAGAACACCGTTACCGAATTGGTATATCGTATACATAGTTCGGAAGTAGCTGTTTTAGGTGCTCTGTTAAGGCGGAACATTACGGTGACGGGTAAAAAAATAATTTTTTTGCATTTTATTTAAGTTTAAGACAATCGTATTTTGCACATCGCGCTTCAGACAGAATTCCGAATGGATTTAAATGAAACTACTAGCTAGCGTTACTGGGGAGCGAGAATTACAAAAGTGGCTACCGCGGGTCCGTTAAGGCGGTATTGTTGTTTTAAAAAATAAAATAAAATTGTTTTTTGTGTTTAATTTTATTATTCTACAGACCGTTCTAAATACGTCTGTGAAAACGGTTTAATGATTCTCATAAAATTAGTCGACCTCTAAAAATTATAGGGAGTACGCTCGGGGAGCGTGGTCGAGGCGCAGTAACTTTAAACGCGTTTTTCTCGAAACCATGCTTTTCACATCGGCAACCACAATATCTCGATAACCAATTGGCCGATTGAGCTCAGATTTTACATGCACCTTTGGGAGACTGTTTTTCAACGGTATTAGCGGAATTCAGTTGAAACAATTTATTTTTATTTTTTATAACTCGTAGACTGGTGATAAAAATGGGAAAAATTGATAATCAAAGTGTAGCATGCCGTCATTATATAATTTTTTTTTTGCCTAATCTGGTACCAATTTTTGCCTAATCTGGTACCGAACATTTCAGATTCATGCAATGTCCACAACACTGGTCACCGATTGAGGACATTTTCCGCGCACGATTGTAAAAAAACGTACAAAAGTACACCATAAGAATTTTTTATTTTTATTTGAACATATTCTTGAAGGATCAATAAATGTGTGTTTAGTTCTTGAGTTATTTTTTCAGTTATTCCACTCCAAAATCACCTCCAAAACAGCGCTCTAGACAACAATGCTGCCTTAATTATGCTAGAAGTAACTATTCCTACACCTTTCTACACTTAAGTACACCTTCCTCTTCCTTGGCTCTTTCCGAAACAGCAAAATAAAAAAATTAAAATGTTCGGCCCGACAAAATAGAAACCTCCCTTCACACTTTATATCACCGCGTGGCAGTTCTGCACCAAACCATCTAAATCCTCACAAAATCCCACATTGACATTTAATCCTTTTTTACATCAATATCAACGACGACTACAAACCGTTGCATGGGTTTCTAGCGTAATTTATGCAAAGCAGATGGCGTTAGTTGGATCAAAAATTTACGGAAGTTCACTTATCGCGAGATTGCGAGATTCGAGTGTGTGTAAATTTTGCGAAATTCAAAAAAAAATATGAAAACAATAAATTATGTACGAAAAATGGTGCGTGGCTTTGGGGCCATTCAGAAAACGCGAGACGCAGTGAGGGGGGTGGGATGAGAAAAAGCATCACACTTTATCACAGGGGGGGGGGGTGGTAGGGGGGTCGAGCAAAAGTCACGAGACACTATAAGCATGTTAAATCTGGAAAAGGGTGATTCTGAGAAGCTGAAAATTTTCTGTATTGCCCACCCCATGTTCCGACTACGAGGAAGTTGCAACTTCTCTGATATCGATTGAGACTCACCTAAAGCATCCTTGGGAACACATTGCACTCTAGGTGCATCGTGATAAAAGATTATCACATTATTTATTATTGATGTTACATAACATGAAGAATATATTTCTTGCTCCGTATAA
>OX101788.1:30739796-30740921 GCA_944452715.1 Ophion slaviceki | reverse complement strand
GTACTTATGATACTGGATGAGGGATATAACGGGTTGGCTATTGATACTCGTCGATGGTGCTATAATAGTGCTGGTTAATCAAGTACCGATAAATTCGCAATTTTTTTTAAGTGTGCACCTCGCTCGTGCCCGGAAAAAAAAGAGTTTGGGTCAATTTTTTTCTGGAAAGACTTGTGCACGTTGTCCATTTTTTTGTTCGCATTAAAGAGTATGGTTTTAAGTATCTTTTACAATTTTCGTTTTGAAGAATATTTATGAATGTGGTAGATACAATTGCTGCTCGAAAACAAATCATCCGAAATTAAACAAATCAAACGCGTTTAGTTTTTGCATGAAATTATCTAGTTCTAGAGTGAAGGATTTAATAAAATATTGATTTTTGAAAAACTGACCTCAGTCCAAAGTAAAAGTATCGATTTTCAAATGAAAAAACACGCTATTTTCGTTGATAAAAAAACTGCATCGAAAAAATGCCTTCCTTCAAGCACAGATATGTAAAACACGCTTGGAAAATTTGAAGTGGATCAATGCAGTGATTTGATCGATAGCGTAGTCACCAATTTTAAACAAAAACGCGTTAATAGTTAGTCGGTTCGCGGAACCTACCTATGAACGCCAATAACTCCCGGAATTTTAAACGTATCGACTTGAAATGTTCAGGGAATATTTTTCAAATGTTATATTTTGAGAATCCGTCGAAAGAAAAAAATCGATACTTAAAAAAATTCCAACTTGGTGTAAGCAGTTAAAGTCAAGTAGTTTAATCCAATATTACAACGATTCACCGACGCGCTTAAGGGGGAAATACCTTTAGAGGAGAAACAAATTACTTATGTTCATGATTTTTTTAAAGGAAAGATTTTTTCACCATTTTTGAAACTTAGGGTGTTTTATTACTACTTTTGGCTGTTACATAGTATTTTAAAAAAATCGCCCAAAGGAATCGCCCCCCTCAATCGCTCCGCCCTTCACAATTCGTATAAAACAAACATCCCGAACAGAGCAAGCAAATCGAAAACCGAGAATTCCAAAGCACTTTGCCCGAAGATATTACTGTTTTTAATGAATCCTTTCGGTCCATCCAATTCCGCAGCGCAATCTTCATCGCCGCGAGATATCGTAGCC
>OX101788.1:30694796-30734796 GCA_944452715.1 Ophion slaviceki | reverse complement strand
GTCTCGCTCCGGGTTTCTCACAACGAAAAGAAAAGAGAACGAAGATACGTATATAGAGGACGGGATAAAAATTCGCAAAGTGGAGTGTTTTTTGGGTTCTCGTCCTAGACGTTCCTTCCGGGCACAAATCGAGACCGGGGTTTAACTCCTCCCGCGTCTGCTTGCTCTTCTCTCTCTCTTTCTCTCTCTCCCCTCTCTTACGCTCTCTCTATCTTAAGTTTTTTCCTCTCCCCTCTCGTTCTCGCATTCGACGAGCCCACGCACTCGAACGTGTTTCCCTCTCGCGTATACAACCCGCGGTGCTTATCTAAAGCGGCCGCTGAAACAGCGAGAACGATTTACCGCGAGATCTCGTATAGTTTCCAAAAATAAATCACGCAACGCGCACGCCGATCATTACAGTCTCTCCCGGTCCCGGGGCGAGACGCGGGAGAAACTTTCTCCGACCACCAAACAGCAAGAGACTCCTCCGTGCACATATTTTCATCGCGCAAATCTCGTACAGTGCGCGTCATCGTTGATCAATCGAAAAATCGTCGTTGTACCTGCGGCGGCGATTATATCGGTCGGCATTAAAGTGCCTACCGCCACTTCTCCGTATTGACCGTGGAAAAAAATGATTGATATTCCATCCATTGAGAATCATATCCATTTTGATCCGAATCGCATCTCTCGCAACGGTCCAGTGAAGAAAGTGTCGCAGGGATTCAATTGGAATTCCAGAATTGTCCCTACTTCCAATAGGGATCCAATGGAATCCAATGGGATCCAATGCGATCCAATCCCTTATAGGAATCCAATGGGTCATCGCATTGAATCCACGTACTAACACGTGAAACTCGTACATTTAATTCTCATCGGGATTCCCCATTGGTATCCAATCTAAGGATCCAATTCGAAAACTGAAGGATTTCTACATTATCGAAAAGAATCCGATACGATTCTTCACGGATCCCATCGCATTTTGTGCGACGGATATTCCAAACGAAACATACAGATATACAAAACAAGTGGATCTTAAAAAAGTATCGTAGAAGCAAGTATGGCTCAGAGTGGTGTAGGGATCGAATTGGATTCCCATAATGTCCCCACTTCCTAACAGGGTTTCAATGGGTCATCGCATTGGATTCGTATATTAAAAGGGTGAGGTTGTACATTGGCTTCTGATCGGGATTCACCATTGGAATCCAATGTACAAATCCAATTTAAATCCTAAAGGATTCCTATATTATCGAACAGAATCCGAAACGATTCTTGATAGATCCCATCGCATTTCGTTCGTTGGAAATTCTAAACGAAATATTAAATGTACAAAATGAGTGGACCTTAAAAACGTATAAACTGAATATTTAAAAAAACACAAATCGCTCGAAAAGCAAATCTTCAAAATCGATTCAAATTCCACAACTGAAAATCCACCGTAATTACCATACCTTCATTATTGTACTGCACTTTGACATAACATCACCACACACGGGGAGCAGTGCAGTTCCCAATTGTATCCCAATGAGAACACCCTATGTTCGTCGTCCCTAACAAACCCCATGGAGAAATGGGTCAATCTCTGTACTCCCCAACAAATGTGTACCCAGGGTCACGAAAGTAAATATTTTTCTAGGAGGTCGTACAAATTCCGATTGTGAATTTTCCACCAAAAAATGTTCAAACGTCGTCAATGAGGAAATGGCGCAGACTCCATTTAGATTCCAATGTAGACTCCCTATCAAATGCCGCTAGGGACATGGCATGATCTGGAGGCTCCCCAACAAATGTCTGCACGGGGTGTAGGGCCAATTTTTGCATCGCACTGTACGACAAGACTTTACCGTGTCGGGCAAAGAGGGCGGAGGTTCCTCTCGGCGCGTTCGGTCTCAAATGCCGCCGGCGGGGACAATTACGCAGATGTGTGCAGGCCTCCAAGTGCTATTCGCCGGAGAGTAGGTACACGTATGTAGACGGACACGCACACTGCCCGAATGCCGCATCGGCAACGGACTCGGCATGCGAATAGCGCACTTTGGATGTGTATGTGAGTACGGGCATCAACGTGATCACATACGCGTACATTCAACCAACATAATCGTAATATCCAATGCTCCCGTGGGGGTGAATTAGTATGCACTCGCGTGCTTGGGCACCCATCTCACTCTCTCGCGGTGAGGCTTCTCAGTGCTGGGCGCACATATTCTGGTATCTCGCTGCTGACTATCGCGAGAGAGAGAGGGAGAGAGAGGGTCCTCGCTCCCTCTGCAATACAGTAATTGTATACGTGATCCAGAGCCCCCTGTCCTCCTCTTGCCCTGTCCTTCTCCTCACTCCAGAAGAATGGCTTGCGTACAGTGTTGATGCATATTTATACGTGTGTAGATCCTCATATACCGCGAAAGATTTCGCTGGGACCCATGGTCATGTGGTCTCTCTCTCTCTCTCTCTCTCTCTCTCTCTCTCTCTCTCTCTCTCCCTCCCCCTTAGTGTCCCTCTCTTTCCATTGGCTCCGAGGAGTGATTACAGAGCGCGCGCGAGAGAGGCCTCCTGGTTGCCCCCGGCGCGTGCGTCTGCAACACCGCAGCCCCATTCGGCCTGTTCCTGCTCTTTCGCCCTTTCATCCTTCGTCGTTTTTCTTCGTCGCCTTCCTCGCCTTCTCTTTCTTCCCTGGGTGCTGACGGTTCCTGGGCACGGATTTCCGAGAAACCCGCCGAACGACGGCCCTTCGTGGCCCTGCTCGCTTCTTCAACGTCGCGCATCTTCCTCAAGGGCCTCTGGCACTCGAAGAGTCTTCAACGCGAGTGCGCCAAACGCGCGTAGCCCTTCTAACTAAATGGAATGGACAGGATTCGAAATGCTGAAATAATTAGACCGCGCGACAGATACGACGGTTTTGTCGTTCACAATATGTCTTGGACGAACATTCGGTTACGTTGAGTTGCTTTCTTGCAGGTGATCCGATCGTTGCTCCCGTTTCGAGTACATTGGCGAGAAGCCTTTGCACGGAAGACCATAGGAAGCTTTCGATTTGTGTGAGAGTGACCCAAGGGAGATGGAAATCTGAGAAACAGGAAGTAAAGTTGTGGCCAATCTTATGAGTTGATGTAGTGCAAGTGTTTAGTGATCGTATATGACATCAATTGTGTATAGGCACCAGTACGGGAGTCTTAACTCCTTGGAAGACGCGGTAGAAAGAGTGTCCTCGAAAATGAAAAAAATTGGGTCCGAAATTTCACCACCGGATCGCCCGGATAACCAAGGACCGATGAATGTAACAATAGACAAACCACAAAACTAGTGTGACTACGACACTCCGATGAACCCTAAAGAGCAAAAATGAAAATGAAGCAATAAAAGAACTACCGCATCTATATAAACAACATTGAAAACGTTTTTCGTAACGTAATTGCCGCAATATCGGAAACGGAGCACAAAAAACTTGAGTATTTGAGAATTTAAAAAATAGTTCACAGATGTTGCGAAATAGCATTGAAATTGGTACTTTGTAGCGTTATGAATTGTTCTGTATTATGCGTATGCCGATGATAGAAGACACTAGAAAATTATTATAAATTTACATTATAGATACGTGGTACCAAGGGCGTTGCCAAGGGGGAGGGGCGCGAGAGGGGCAGCTGCCCCCCCCCCCCCCCAGGGATTCGGAAAAATGTATATGAGTCTAAAATGTCTACACGTCACATTTCCCCGATCCCTTCTCTTTCATCTTGCTCCACTGGGCCCATTATCTGGCGACGTACTTGCATAGTATGAAGGTTCGCGAAAAACATTGATATATCTATTTATTTTAATAAACTCTTTATACTTGACTTTTTTCTCGTACTTATATTGCATGCTTTCGATTAATATTGAAAACAAATTAGGGGTATCTTCCTGTTAGAGTAACATGCATATACATAACCTATCTGCAGTGAAACACTTATTTTTTACAATTTTCCGGACCCTTTGAAGTACAGAGGTTATTCCTGTACTCTAACCTCGTTACAAGTGGCCCTCGGCCACCGACCATGTTTCTTCTTCTCCTCCAGTGCCCTGAACTGTTACCACCGTTCTTCTAATGTTCATCGGTGGTCACCGTTTGTAGTCTTTCAAACCCAAGGTGTTGTGGTTATCTGTGATTGCGTGTTATGTGTTCAAGAGCTTGTATACCCGATGATCGTACGTTTTCTATTTGTTTCACTGCGACTTGTTAAGGAATGGACTGCATTTAGCATTGGAGTAATGCCGATTTTGTCATGCAGTGTTCCATTGGGTCGACTATGAAATGGACTTCCGAGTTGTCGGGTGCGAGTTGGTCGCCTCACAGCGATTTTTCAGCTCCGTCCAACTTATCGATGGACGACATTCTGCCGTTTGGAATAACCCGTCTCTCTAGATCTTATTAGATCTCGCTCTGCCTTTGATCTCCTCTTCATGTACTGAATTCAGCCCTCCCAACGCTCAGGACCATGTGTACCGAATCTCCTCAACGTTTGGCGAACCCGTCTGGCTTCGTCAGCCCCACATTCCGCAACTGGCAATCGGCCGGTACCATCCCTTGCCGAGCGCAGCCTCCAGTGTGATCGCCCAACAGGAATTTACGCACGGATGCACTCGGACGCGTCGAGAGCAAGTGCCGGTACGCGTTCCGAAGATAGAAAAAGAAGAAGAAATGAGCGGAGAAAAGGACGTTATAGATCGCATGCAAAAGCGAGACAAGACCGGCCATCATCATTACGTTGATCCACATCTACGTTGTCATTAGAGGATGTGGCCGCGTGCGCGAGCGTGGTGTCTTCGCGTGTTCATCGCATGCTGAACTCCCGGCCGATAACTTTCCTCCCTTCTCCACCTCCTCTTTTTCTCCTCTTCTGCTGCTGCAACGTATTTTCTGATGGATCGCGAAGCCACCTGCGCGCGAATAAAGGACCAAAAAGGGGGAGAAAGTCCATAGGACGTTCACGGCTGGGTAACAGAAGGATGGAAAAGTTGATGGCAGTCCACGGTTTATACGTACGTGGTACTTGGGTGACCCAAGAGTTTATAAGTGAGGCAATTGCCGAAGAGTAGGGATGAGGAAAGGGCGGTACCCGGTGTTGGAACCCCCCTTGAGAAATACGAACGCTCTGCAAAGGAGTACCTACATAAATACTAATACGCAGGAAGTCGCCACAAACATACTCTCTCTCTCTCTCTCTCTCTCTCTCTCTCTCCCCCCCCCCCCTCTCTCCCTCTCCTATACTTTACCTGGCCTTGCAACACCAATCACTGTTATTACGGCGCCGATGTTCATCCGCGTCCACGCATCGCTTCCCGTTCTTTCGTTCTTGCCTCCCTCGGTGCATGTACACTTTATCGCACAGTATCGCAGCGCATCATCGTGTCGTCCGATGTAACGCGACTTTTTGCCTCGTTTTACACGCCTCGCCGTCTCTCTCGGTCGCTTCTCCTGTCAGCGCTCTCCAATCGAAGACACTACTCACGCTAATATTTGCATCTTGGCCAATGTCCCCCATGTTCCGTAGAAAAGAAATATCTTAAGGGGCCGTACCAGTGTGAACCTTGAAAATTGGGGTGATTTTCGGGAATTTTTTGGAAGAAACTCACTGAATTAAATGTTTCGAAAAATTAAAAATATATATTGCTATATTTGACCTATATTACATAATTTTTTCATAGAAAAATATGGAGATCCAAGCGACTTATGCGCTGCCTGCGGAGGCGCCAAAAAAAAGTTCCTCCACTGCTGACATGATTCCGGCCGATTGAGTAGCTGAAACCGAAAAAGGAAAAAATGTCGTTAAACTGGAAGGTATTTCCTGTACAATTACGTAGGATTTTCGAAAAATATCAAACTCTAACGAAATGGCGTAGTCATGAAATAAAGTCTGCTTTCTTGCCTATAAAATGGTCGTTTTTTTCAATGCCATATCGTCAATTTTCATCCAATCAAAAATATCCTACGTCATTGTAAAGTAAATATATTCAAGAGTACTCAGCTCAAATATCAAGTCAATCGGATAATTGCTCTTTGAGTTACGATGTCAGAAAATTTGAAAAATCTCATTTCGAGAAAAACGCGTTTAAAAATTTAACTATCGATTTTTGCAAGATAAAATGATTAGCGAAGTATAGACTGTCGAAAAAGAGCAAACAAAATCGATTTTTTTAAAGTGCCACACTGGTATAGCCCCTTAACAAATGGAGAAATTATCGTAAAACCATCCGGTTGTAAGATAGCAAATGTTATAAACTATACTCCATCCGAATTCGGCGTTCTGAACGTCTTACGAACCGTACACCGGTTCACAAAACATACTTTCGAGAAAAACACAAATGAAGGATAAATCGCAAGGGGGCGTTTCACTATAAGCAGGCGACCTGACCCTCCGCAAAAATGGGCATAACTCATTCCAATGTTAGAATTTTTACAAGTATTTCATTGCACATTGTAGATGAGGCCCTAAGCTACACAACTATTCAATAAAAAAATCATACTTTAAGTATTTTCACTCAAAAGTCCCGTTTGAGTGAAATTGACGCGAAAACGGATGAAAATTTTTCCCGCAAGCTTCGGTATGAGAAAACAAACGCTTCCAGAATCCACCTGGATTCGTGAAGTAGAACCTAAAAATGTGGGAATTCCCGTTTAAGTGGACAGTGGTGCGCGATACCCTTGAGCATTTACGAGGAACCTCCTCAGTAAATACCCAATGCCGTTTCATTAGCTCTAATTACTAGCTGACCATTTTTTCCTGTTTTCTTCTCGGTGACTGTGTTTACGTATTTATTAAACTACATAGAAAACATGCCTTCTTCTAATATATTAAAAACGTGCTTCTCATAATAAGCCTAGCATGACCCTAAATCCATTGCTGCCATGCACGCTATATATATATATATATATATATATATATATACACATACATTCACATGGTTAATATCATAATTATGAAAGAGGAAGAAAGTCGAGAGGACACAGGCAATTTGCTGAAAGAGGCAATTAATTAGCGCTGCGCCTTTCGCCGCCTCTTCTCGCTCAGGTACAGTAAATTCTGGTGCAGCGACCGATCAGGGACTCGAGTGAGGGTCGCGCGCGCAAAACTGTCCCAAGAGTGTACCCGTGTGTGTGTACTTATTTCCCGCTGAGGCGGCGTACTCGTCTCTCTAGTCTCGTATGGATTGCGCCGAGACCAGCGGCCCAGTTGTTCGTGCAATTCTACCGACAGCCGGTCGATACGGATTGAGCAATTACTTGGCCATAATTGGGCCGCAGTTTATAACTCTATATGAATTACGAGGCAGTCCCCGTGCAGAAATTTGTTGGAGCGTCCCCAGATCCTACCACATCCCTATAGGTACTTGATAGGGATGGCACATACTTCCCGATCGAGCGTCTCATGACAATTTCTTATTTAAAATTCTGAACCGGAATTTCTGGGACCTCCCAAAAAAATTTTTTCGTATTCTTGGACACAAATTTATTGCGGAGTCCTAAAATCGACCCGCATGTCCATAGGGATTTGTTAGGGACACCGCACATAGTCCGTATTGGGATCCAGTTGGATTCTGCACTGTTCCCCGATGAACGCCATTTGAGAATTCTTACCAAGTTTGAATCGAAAATATGTGAAAAGTCACGAGAAAAAACTCGACGTGTTGAAGCATGACTAAATGATGAAATAAACAACAAACTATAAATACAGTGGATTTTTAGTTATGTGATTCAACTCGATTTTTAAGATATACTTTTTGCAGCTATTTATACTCTTTCAAGATGATATTTATACTTTTTCAAGATCCACTCATTTATAAATCGGGGTAACTTTGGGACTGGAGGGAAAACTTAGGGACATCGCGTAATATTCGACTTTTGAATTTCCCACCAACACGATTCCTTATGAATTCGCGCGCAATCACCGCTACTGTCATACGCTGGTATGTGCTGGTACCTACACGGCAAATAGTTGAAGTTGTAATTGTACTCACGTGTCCCAAAGTTACCCAAAATTGTCCCAAAGTTACCCCGGTCTACGGTATATGTACATATTTTGTTTAGAAAATTCAACGTACAGTGTGGGATAGGATCCATAAAGCGTCGTTTCAGATTCTGTTTGATAATGTGGGAACCCGTGGTCGGGCTCTACTGCTAAAAAAGCACTGCTAAAGAAGTACTGCTGAAGGCTCTACTGCTAAATCTGTACTGCTAAACGGGCTTTACTGCTAAAAGCTCCACTGCTAAAACTACTGCTAAACGGCTCCACTGCTAAAAGCTGTACTGCTAAATGGGCTCTACTACTAAAACTGGACTGCTAAAACTAGCTTCTGACAGAGGGCTCATATAAGTCCCACTGATGGAAGTTATACTGTACTTTTTGCGGTTTTTTGACGATTTTTGGGGATTTTTCTTAGAAAACTTACCTTGCTATCGGCGCCATTGTGCTGCACTCGGCGGGATGCGTCCGTAGACACCTCATTCGTACTCCTGTGAAGTCAGAAACGTCAAAAGTCAGAAATACCTTCCGCCAAAGTTCATCTTCGGGCTGCATTGATGACGAAAAATCATAACATATTCGATATGTCGATTTATGTTTGTTTGGGTTTGTTTGTTTTCGTTTGTTTGGGTTTTGCGGTTTAGCAGTTGAGACTCTTTAGCAGTGCTGCTTTTAGCACTAGAGTCTATTTAGCAGTCCAGTTTTAGCACTAGACCCCATTTAGCACTAGAGCTTTTAGAAGTACAATTTTAGCAGTAGAGCATTTAGCAGTACGGTTTCACCAGTAGAGTCCGTTTAGCAGTTCTTTTTTAGCAGTAGAGCCCTAGTACCTGGGCACCTTTTAGGATTAAAATGAAGCCCTACATTCGTCGCAGTCCCGCAGTTCGCCATCTCGCCGCTACGCGGCTACCATCATTCCAAAGTTTCTCACAAGTGGACACAGCGGTATGCGTTACAATAAATACATTATCTTTCATAGATCCTAACACGTAGCGCGTCCAGGGCAGTGTACAGTGGCGCAGCCCTACTGATGAGTCTGTCATTATACCCGAGACGCTAAATTCCTTTTCCTGCCTCCTACCTTACCGAACTTACAGAATCTGGACAACGATCAACAGCTACTGGAGTAGAGAGCCACCCATCATCATCATCATCATCATCATCATCATACTGAATCTCTACAAATTGGATTCCAATGGGGAATCCCTATTGGAATCCAATATCTGAGCATGACGTTTTACTATGCGGATCCAATGCCATGACCCATTGGATCCCCAATCCGGAAGCAGGCACAAGTTGCGGGGATCCAATTGGATTCCAACACTTTCTGCACGGACGGTGGAAGAGCAGTACGGAGTTTCGATAGTAGCACGGGATTCCATACGCATGTACACGCGTGTATGTGCGCACAGTGTGTCTCTCCGAGTACGCCTGCTACAAAATTGCGAGGTTATGTGCACAACGGGGCCGAAAGACAATGAGGCCCGCGAAGGAAACAATAGGGTCGAGCAAGCAGCGAGCAGACCCAAGTGTGTCTAGAGCCGAAGAGCGAAGAGCGCCCCGCGTCTTCGGGAGTCCCTGGCGGGATACGCGCCTCGCACACTCCAGCGAGCTGCTATAAACAATAGGCCCCCTGAGAGCCAGGGGGCCCCGCCTGATAGGGTCACGAGGTCGAATCCTCTGTGGGAGCAACTCATGACTCTCTCAACTCCTCCTTGACTGGCCTCCGGTATATCGCCCTTGTACAGACTATACCATACGTCAATGTGTACACCTGCATACATCTATACAGGAAAAGAATACTTTCAACCCGATCAGTCTACGTAACGTTGACTATCGGCACATCTGGCTATTTCGAGGCACAACTCTAGCGTTTTTTTTTACCTAGTCGTTGATTCTGACGATCCTTCAAATGACCTTCCAGATAATGTTGAGGATTCGGACGATCGGCTACCTCGAGGACGGTCCTCGATGTCGGATGTCCTCGAAATCACCTTTTCCCATGTATATACAGAAGCACGTACGTTGTGTGCGGCGGCACAGGATATCTGGCGGGTCACGGCGGAGGTAACGAAGGATAATGAATTTAATTTTTGCCCACGGCAGCGTGAACACGCCATTTCCGTCCCGCTATCGCGCGAACTTCAACCAATTATCCTCGAGTGTTACGAGTTCGGCTGCAATTGTACGTGTTTCGCGAATTCGCGAATCAAGATCTCCACCACTGTGATGAACGCATGAGAAATTTACACGACCAAGGTCCCCGGGCATCCCTGCTCGAAGGGACTGTAGGGAGTCGTTGAAATATCTTCACTTTTCACCAAAGTCGATGACGTTCTTGTCGTTCCATCAAAGCGCCTTTGCCTCTTGCGCAAAGTAATTATTGAATACGAATCTACGACGATGGGAGATAAAATATTCCGGATACCAAAGGTCAGCTGAATCAGCCCCGCGGTCGATGAGGTTTTCACCGCACCCTTTCGAACTCGCTACGTTTGCACGATGCATCTAGACGCGGTATGCGCCGGGGAAAAAGACGCGAGGGCGTAATCCACTCCGTTCAATCCGCAAAATCATGTGGGCAATGCCCGTTTATCTGCAAGCGTGGCGTCGATTGCATATCCATGGGAGCACTCCCCGGTCAGTTTGCTGACGCCGCTCTCCGTCTCACTCTCGTATAGACCGCTCGTAATGCTCTCCGTCTGTCTATTATAGTTCACGAAGTATCTCGGTGTACATACACCTTGCGAGAGATCTACTGTCGGGTAGCGTGAAAAAGCCCGGCGAAAGATCCTTTCCAAAGATATAGGATATCCGTTACGGGATTTGCCGCGTACAAGCGTTAAGGTCGAATCTCGAGTAACGTTTCCTCTCGCGCGAGCTCTCGCTCCTCGAGATATAAAACGTGAGTCCCCGCTCCAGTCATGATGTGTGTGTGTGTGTGTGTGTGTGTGTGTGTGTGTGTGTGTGTGTGTGTGTGTGTTTCGTGCATTTCGGAGCGCACCAAGGGACTTCGGAAAATGATTATTTTCCTAGTTTTAGCTCCTAATTCCTTTTTTATATCAACCTCATTATGTTTACACACTATTTACGCCAATAAAAAACCTTTAAACCTTTTCTACGGGCCCATTTAAGCTCTCAAGGGCCTTAAGGCTCTTTTGTTTTTCTCTCACTTTTTCTCTTATTCCTCATCATTGTGTATTTGCGATTTTCTTTTATCTGCGTTTATAATTCAACTTGTGTTTTCCATCGTGCCCCTCTGTCGTTCTTTGTACTTTGTCCTTTTTTTAGTACGAAGCGCGAGGATGGTGTGCCAAAAGACGTTTCTCTCCTGGAGCACAAATAAACGCAATCTAGTCCAATTTCTATTTCTCTTTCTTTCGATAAAGTGCACGCGTGAACATTTCCCAGCGATGTCTTCTTAAGAATTGCCATATCTGGATCACGTCACGTGCGCGTTATTCTCCAATATACGACGGTTGCTTTTTGCCCGGGGATGACTTTGCCGTCATCCCGATACGAGATTACGCGGAGTGTCTTCTCGCGGTATCGCGTCTACGAAGCACGGGTATACGGGAAAGGGAGAAACGAGGCTCAAAAGAAGATGCATGTGGGCGAATGTATATGGCGCGCGAGGTTCGAATTCACGCGAGTAGCGTGCCGGCCGCGGGGGCCTCAGCGAAAAGGTCATACAGTCGGGGTCACGTAATGACGGACCGCGAACTCTGCAATCACGGGAACGCGCACACGCCACGTGGCCCTCTGATGATACGCGCGCGCGCCTTTAACCGCTGCGATCCTCCCTCCGCGATCCGTACCTACCGTTGGTAACAGCTTTTCTTTTTTTTTTTCGCCTTTTATTTTACATACCGTATCGGAGTGCTTCGATCTGTTCCAAATTCTTGAAGCCGTGAACACGCGAGATATACCTGCGTACGTAGAGCTTCCTCGGACGAACGGCGATTCCGCAGGGACCAATATGGCCAATGAGGAAATACCCGCGACAACATCGAGCCTTCATTGTTCGGAGGATTTATGACGTATGGAAATAATGGCATACGTTCAATGTCGTCGGATATCCATAAGTGAATATCCACAAGTCGAATGTCTATAAGTCGAATATCCATAAGTATCCATAAGTTCGAAAATCCATAAATATCCATAAGTCGACTATCCATAAGTATCCATAAGTTCGAAAATCCACAAGTATCCATAAGTCGAATAACCATAAGTATCCATAAGTTCGAAAATCCATAAGTCGAATATCCATCAGTATCCATAAGTTCGAAAATCCATAAGTCCAATATCCATAAGTCGAATATCCTTAAGTACGAATATCCATAAGTACGAATATCCATAAGTACGAATATACATAAGTACGAATATCCATAAGTCGAATATCCATAACTATCCATAAGTCGAATATACATGAGTACGAATATCCATAAGTCGAATATCCATAAGTACGAATCTCCAAAAGTCGAATATCCATAAGTCCAATATCCATAAGTCGAATATCCATAAGTCGAATATCCATAAGTACGAATATCCATAAGTACGAATATCCACAAGTACGAATATACATAAGTACGAATATCCATAAGTACGAATATCTATAAGTCGTATATCCATGTGTACCAATATCCATAAATCGAATATCCATAAGTCCGAATCTCCAAAAGTCGAACACCCATAAGTCGAATATCCATAAGTACGAATATCCATAAGTATGAATATCCACAAGTCGAATATCCATAAGTACCAATATCCGTAAGTATGAATATCTATAAGTCGAATATCCATAAGGGAGTATAGAGTAGGAATTAGTGCCAGAAATAGCAGGAAGTAGAGATAAGTGAGTTTGTTTGGGTTTGTTTGGGTTCCCTCTATACTGACTTTTCCTCTACCTCCCGCCATTTCTTGCACTCATTTCTACTCTATACTGACTTGTGGATATTCGACTTATGGATATTTACTTATGGATATTGACACTTATGGATATTCGGTTATGGAAATTCGACTTATGGATATTCTACCCTAATCGTACACGGTCGTTGCGGGGAGTGTCTCAAAAAGACCTGACATTTTTTTTTATTAATAAAACGTATTATTTATTTGAACAGTTCGAATATTTTGATTATATTATAAGGTACAAACGTGGAGGTTATGTGTGGAAGACAATATTCGATGAATGGCTGTCTCGTCCCTGTTTGCAAACGTTCACTCTTTTGACGAAATTTTCAATAACATTTTGGCATAGGGGAAAGGTGTAGGAGATTATCCCCTTAAGGGAGGATGCTCGTAATTTCAAAGATATTCAACATAATTAAGATCTGAAAGCGTTTACTGCTGGCATATTTATCTAGCTTACGATTGGCATATTCGAAATATTCAATTTATTAAGGGTTAGCGTGCACTACCCTATTATTGTCCAATAAAAGAAACGAAACCCAGCACTTTTAGCGTAGTATTAGAATTTTCTACTGAAGCTAGATGATTGCATATTGAAAGTAACCCCAATGAATTTTTGCCTCTCAACTTGCCCAAACCCTAAGAAATAGGGGTTGAAAACTTAAAAATCGCCGTATCTCGATAATCAGAAGTCCGATAAAAAAATATTTCAAACAAAAGTTGTTTGGAATAATAAAATACGTATAAATTTATCGACGTCTAATCCCCTATCTTTGAAAATAGCGGCGCAAAAACGCGAGAGCACCACTGACCACATCAACCCCGAATTTTCGAAGCGTTTTTGTGCCGCTATTTTCAAAGATACGCGGTTGGATGTCGAACAACTTTATGCGTATTTTATCATTCCAAACAACTTTTGTTTGAAACTTTTTTTCGATCGGGCTATTATTTACCGGGGTACGGCGATTTTTCAGTTTTCAACCCCCATTACTTAGGGTCGCGGCGAGTTGAGGAGTAAAATTTCAGGGATAAAATTTAAATTCTACGCTAAAAGTTCTGGATTTTTGTCTCTATTACTGAGGACTATCGACAGTCCATTTGGTCGTTAAATTTCGAATCATTCGAAGATGCGACGCGGGGTACGTGGATAAATCAGCGGTAAGTATACTCGTTACCGTTACGTCGTCACTGCGGTTACCAAGAATCCTTAATGAAACGAGGAGATCGCGTATACACGTATCGACACATAGATATACGGTGATAGGGCTTTTGCCAGGGCAAGGGAGGTCAGATTGCTCGCTCTGTGTGGTGGAATGACGAGAGAAGGCAACAACGGCAGCGCAGGAGCACCGCGCACGAAGGAGCACCGCTCGGGAGAGCTCAAGAAAAAGGCCGATCAACGGTGTCATGAGATTAAATGACTTGCGATCGCGCGGTATGGTTAGAGAACGAGAGCGAGCAAGCCTCACGGCCATTGGGATACACATACACACACACAAGGAAACGATAAGAAGCCCGCACGAGAGAGTAAACTGTATCGGGTATCTGTGCGAGCGTGTAAGGAGAGAAGAGCACAGGATCTCCGAAGAGAAGAGACTCCGAGCTGGACGGTCGCGCCGAGTCACTCCCTTGTAATTACGGGAGACTATACCGCGAACAAATGGAGAAAGAGAGACGCGGGGGCGGACGTATAGTCGGAGGAATCTGCTCCCTGTGATCCTTTTTCTTTTTCATCGATCTTCCGTTTTTTTTTCTTCCGCAGTCGAATGTTTTTGTCACGGTAGGTGTTTGCTCCGCACGCTTTGAGGTGGCCGATTAGGCTATTTCGGCTCCCTGCTCGATCCGTCAATTTTATCGTCGATGGATATATACGCTTTAAGGGGGGAGATGCCTCAAGGCGAGGAAAAAATGGCTGATTCTCAGGATTTTTCTGTTAAAGGAAATATTTCTTCAACATTTTTTTAACTTACAAGGAACATTTTTTTTATCTGCGGAAAAAACGTTTTTAAGGGGGGAAACGACCCCTCAAGGAAAGGAGGTCACTGCTTAATTTTAAAAAAATTGTTTTATAGTGGATTTTTCATCGCTTTGTATTGAAAGAATTTTGGGTTTTGTTTCGTTCAGATCGGTGGACTGCTTGTGGATAAAACTGCAAAACCACCCCTCGACACGCTTTTTTTGAGCGGTGAACCAAGAAAACGTGAGAAATGTTGGAAATCGATTAAATGGTACGCTTTAAAACAAAAAAATTGACTTTTCCGAAAAAATTGGTACATTTTGCCATAAAAAATATTTTTTAGTTTTAAAAACATTTAGGGTTATGCCGTAAATATTATGTGAAACAAAATTTGTAAAAAATTATTAATCAGTATGAAAGTCGCTATCTTGCTAAGGATTTCTTTTAGATCAAAATTTACAAAATGGCGATGGTTTGAAAAAATATCGAATTTAGCCTATTTTTGGACAGTTAGTCGTTAAAAAAAATGAAGTTTAAAAATAGATTGCACAGCAATATAAAGAATGGCGTCAAGAATGTTTTGTCCACAATTGAGACGGATAGCTTGGAAATTCCTTCGAGAGTGTACACCATTTTGAAAAACGACATTTCGAGAAAAAGTTTCGAGTGCGTAATTTTCATATAAATTGTCTACTTCCGATCAATCGGCGACGCCAGGTCCATGTTTATAACCGTCCATACTATGGATAACGCAAAAAAAATCTGCGAGTCTCGACGACTGGAGAAAACTCTTATTTCACGCATACACGGATATCAGGATACATTTTTCCCGTGAAAATTGCGCTCATTACTCGCGTCAATGCACCCATGATCGAATTCGATATATAACGGGCCAAACGCGTACACGCGCATGTACCGTTCATCGTGTTCAATAGATTCGGTATGGCGGAAGAATGCGGCCGAGTAATTAATCACCGGGATCATTTAGCTCGATCGGTCACAGATCTGAAGATCCGTCACGCACACGCATTGTTGTACGCGGATTGCAACTGGCAGGATAATGTCGCCCGCCGGGATTTTCCGTTCGGTCGATCCTGCCAGGCCTCTTCTTTATCTTCTTCCTTCACTTCTTCCTCCTTTGTGCCCGTGTAGTATTCAGCCTATATACTGGGCCCCATCCAATCACGCATTATACACGCAATACGTGGCTAATTTTTTGCACTTGGATTATAGCAGGCGTCAGCTGCGATATTATGCGAAGTACATTCAATCTCTAGCGCTCCCATGTCCGGCAAATCGAGTCGTTCCTATCATCTCGATTAATCGAGTTAACCCCGAATGCAGCGTATCCCCGGCTACGATCTCCCTGGGTGATGATATATATATATATATATATATATATATATATATATATATATATATATGTATGTATGTATGTATGTATGTATGTATGTATGTATGTATGTATGTATGTATGTATGTATGTATGTATGTATGTATGTATGTATGTATGTATGTATATATGTATATATGTATATGTGTGTGTATATATGTGTAAGTATATAATTGCGACGAACGTACATGTTCATATGCATTGTAATCATGATTAAATTCTGATACGCAAAGGTGCCCTTTATTCCGTTTCCTTTATTGAAAGTATAAAACCGCGAGGGAAAAACATTATTCGCACACACACATATCAACACATATGTATGCCCGTCGCGATTAACTAGGATATTTTACTCTATGTAAGAAAAATACTAAGAATACAGAAAAAAAGTTATTTTTCGCAATAAACAAGAGAATAATGTTGTTTTTAATTTATAAAAACACGAAATAAATTGTATTATTTTCATTTTTTGAAAATAACTTTTTCTATATATTCAACGAAGATGCAAAACGGTATTCGCGGTAATGGATTCCGACGTGACGTCATTGAAATAGTTGACAAAGAAAGCGGTAAACGAATTACTTTTTAACCTGTGAAAGAAAGGGTCAACGTTATCGATTTATCGATTTCATAAAATAGAAATAACAAAAATTAAAATGCTGGTAGGATCCATCAAGAATGGTGTTGGATTATGTTGGACAATGTGGGAATCCTTTAGGATTCAAATTGGATTCGTGCATTGGATTCGAATGGGGAATCCCGATTAGAATCCAATGTGCCAGCGTAACGTTCCAATATAGAGATCCCATGCGATGACCCATTGGATTCCTATTAGGAAGTGGGGACAAGTATGAGAATCCAATTGGACCCCTACGACAGCTACTGCCCGGGTCTCAAAGGCAACGTTATGTGGGCAAAAAATTCGGAATTTCGCGGACAATGAAGAATTTTCTATTTTATCGAAGCATAAATAGCTATTTTTTTAACGAGATCTACATTCAGTGCAGTAATTGAAGGATCCCTTTTTTAGCAAAAATGTCAACCCTCGAACCGCTACATCTCCGAAAAAATTCAAACAGCACGATAAGACGTGAATTTTCCTCTTTAAAGATCAACAAAATCTACTGATTTTTTCAAAAGTCATTCTTCATTGAAAGTCAAGAAGCAAAAATGGAAAAAGATCCAAATTTTGGCGAAAAAAATGATTCTTCAATTGTTGGGCTTAGTATATATACTGGGCAGACTAATTTCGTATTCGACAGGTTTATTAATTCGGGTTCTTTCGCCACTGTACGTGTAGAGTTGGTGCGAATCGAGTTTCTGGCTGATGGAAATATATCGGCGGTCCAAGAAAGCATCTGCTTCTCTCTCACGTGCTTGCCGCGTTCGTGTATGTATTTGAATAATAAATGTGGGATAAAATATCTTGCTATGGTTAATCGCTGATGCATTATTCATAAACAGAAATCTAGCTCTCCCACTCGATATGTAAGTAGTGTATATGAGGCACACGTTGGGACAAATGTAGCGTATGCTCGTACGTGTATGTGTACATGTAAAGGGTGGCCCGAAAAGTGACGTCCAAAAGGAACATCTAGATGTCCCGTATCAATACCTACCCGAATAATCCCCATGTATGCTCTACGATCTTTTTTAGTTTTCGAGAAAAAAGCATTTTTTAATTGATCTCTTTTGTGTATGTACTACCCTGGCGATTTTTTTTATCTCGTGTTATCGTCGTGTGCAGTATCAAGCAATAAATAAATTACTGACAGGACACTAACGTAAATGCCATAGATTTTGATCAAAAATTTGAAGTAAAAAAAAATCTGAGAGGACTAGTCACTAAAGTTCAGATGATAAAAAAAATGATGTTGAAATTAGCATCGTTGGAATGCAACGAAAATTCTTCTTTATTTTTTCATTTCTTTATTTCTATTACTATGTGAACCCTTCAGCAGTTTTAGGTTATGGATCCCTAATAAGGATCTTCAACAATATTCTAGAAATATTTGTAGGCTCAGGGTGCCAAAAAAATTGGGTAACACGAAGAAAAAATATTCGTTGCATTCAACGATGTCAATACGATAAAAAAAAATACTTGCACTAGTCTGAATGACTCCCAATCGCTTTGAAAAACTTATACGATGAATGCATATACACAAAAAGGAACAAATAAAACCCTATGTGACCGAAAAACTCGAAAAAAATAAAAATGCTTTTTTTTTCGTAAACTAGAAAAGTTCGCAGAACATATAAGTGAGGCATCTAGATTTTCCTTTTGGACTTTACTTAGCGGGCCACCCTGTTAAAAAAAATAAGAAAATCGAATTTTAAAAATGCTTTTTTTCTGGAAAACTAAAAAAGATCGTAGAATATATATGGGACTCCGATATGTATATACGAGGCATCTAGATTTTTATTTTGGACGTCACTAAGCGGGCCACCCTATAAAGTTTTTTTTTAATAAGAAAATACATAGAATCAAATTAAGTAAAAAGGTTTTATTTCTCGAAAACTAGAAAAGATCGTAGAACATATATGGGACTCCGATACGCATATACGAGGGATCTGGATTTTTCTTTTGGACGCCACTTAGCGGGCCACCCTGTATAATGCACGAAAGTGTGCTTTTGTATGACTGTATTTGAACTGGTATAAGCAAGAGCTCGTTGCGGATCACGTCCTCCGTATGGATACCCGTGCACACATTACATTATATAAATGTGATTGCAGCTTAGTTTTTCGTTCCTTCGGACATATACTTGGGAGAACTTTGCAATTTTTTTTTTCTTCGTACTCGTTGCTCTCGGGCGCTGACAATTAATTACGTTTGCCCGTATCGCGCGCACCGCCGTGAATTATTAACGTGTATCACTGGCTGACACATTTATC
The DNA here is from genome assembly GCA_944452715.1 of Ophion slaviceki. NCBI lineage: Eukaryota > Metazoa > Arthropoda > Insecta > Hymenoptera > Ichneumonidae > Ophion > Ophion slaviceki. The sequence goes on along the minus strand of OX101788.1, from coordinate 30,715,667 downwards.
GGGCTATATCGGTCGTATCGTTTAAAAGCCTGTTTTCCATCCCGACGCGAACCTTTTGCCGCGTCATCGTTCCTCCGAAACGATATTGAGCAGGCACATGTGTCTATACGGTGCTGACGGAAAGTACGACCAAGCCGGCTTCGGTTTGCCGACCAGGAGCCGATAAAAAAAATTCCAAAATTTTTCGGTAATTTTTTAGATAAGTGAATTTTCCGAAAAATTAGCCTAACATTTTTGTTGTTGCTATTTTCTCATTCATTGGGTTGTAAATGATGATATTCAGTCGGGGAAGCTGAAATTTTTCATTAACAAATTCTTTACGAGCAAATAATCGTTAAAAATAATTTCGAATTTTTCATGAACCCAAACAAACCCAATACAGGCGCCGAAATGTTGAAAAATTCTCTATTTTATCACGTGTTTCTGCGAACTTCAGAACCCCATATCTTTTTATGAGGGGGGGGGGGGGGGTGAATTTCAGCTTCCCCCGACTGAATATCATAATTTATAACCCAATATAAATGAGAAAATAGCAAAAGAATAATTTCAGGCTCATTTTTTCGGAACAGCCACTTATCTAAAGAATTACCATATTTTCTTCAGAAAATCAGAATTGACAATTCAAGCACATTTTCGAAAACTTTAGCAAATCTACGGCGACTTCACTACAAGTTAAAAAATTGCGGGAGGAAATTAGGAAAAAAAGTTCTTGAATAGAAATTGCGAGCGAATTTTGACCATTTCGAGTCCTTCTGAGAAGAAAATTCCGCTTACATTTTTCAAAAGGGACACGCGAGTTTCGGAGTGGAGAAAAATCGCGTAAAAACAATTGTGTTCAAAGTCACCTAGTGAGTAGAAAACGTAGTAGAGAATTGAAAAAATAAAATGGCATTTTTTTAAATTGTTTCCCAAATAGTACTTCTAATGATGACGTTGAAGTTTGCATCGTTGGAATGCAACGATATATTTTTTATTATTCGTTATTTCTTAATTTTGATCATTATCCAAAGAATTTTTTATGCAAATTGAAGTCGTAAATTTCTAATAAGAATCCGGAGAACCTTTGAGCCTTTTTCACATTCTAAATCGGTTTAAAAAAGTTGAAGCGATTAAAATGAATTAATTTTCGTTGCGTTCTAACTATGCAACCTTCAACGTCATCTCTCATATCCCTTTGTGTTTGTTTTTGCCGATATCTGTCTCCTCTCATCCTGTTTGGAAATTCGTATCCTACTCATGATTCCCGCTGGTGGCGTACGTGCAAATCCGAATTAACGGGTTACCCCCACTTGTAGCGCAAAAAAGGTCTTTTTCATGATTTTTTTAAAAGAAAACTACAAAACTTTTTTAATCGATCAATATACCATCTTAAAGAACACATTTTTTTATTGAAAAATATTACATTGTTTAGTGGCAAATGGCCGTCAATGAAATAATGTTTTTATATACACGGTTTGCGGTGACCAAGGATGACCACGGACTTTAATCGAAGGATTTTAAAAAATATTCTTTTTTTACAAAATGGCGGACAGTCAAAGTTAATGGTTCGATTTTAACGAAAAAAACGGCCGTTTTTTGGGCATAAAACGGCCATTTTTTTCGAAAAAAAAATCGAACAATTAAAGACTATATTTTTATGTATTAAATAAGCCTGCAAAATTTCAAGAAGATCGGTTCATTAGTTTTCGAGTAATCTTGGTCACCGACTTCAGAAATGCCATTTTGAAAAAAAACGCGTTTAAAGTTTCAATTTCAGTTTACACGAAGAAAATATTTTTTTTTGTAAACTTACATAGAGTCATCTATTCCGGGCCCATACTTCTGTATAGGCCCGGATACTTATTCTTCAAAAAAATGCAATAAAAAAAATCGATTTTTTCAAAATCGTAAGTGGGGGTAACCCCTTAATGGATTCTCTTCTCATTATCATGTACTCCAATATGCTGTGAAAGATCCCGTTTGGGATGTTCAGCAGACAGACAGAGAGAGGAATTATTTATATTTCGCAGGAGTCTCATTAGCCATCGACGATGAGATGAGAAAGTCGGTAACGAAGTAAAGATAACGGTAACAATATGATTCGATCGAACGCAAGGTCGCACTTATTTGTATATCAATTTATAACAAATACCGTATGGTCGACTGCATGAAATTTTGTATATATACCCCGTCGCGGCTTAAGGGGGGAGATACCTTTAGGCCAGGACAAAATTGCTCATTTTCATGATGTTTTTTTAACGAAAGGTTTCTTTACTATTTTGAGACTTAGGGCGTATTTTATTACTATTTTTAGCTACGCGGTATTTACAAAAAATTTAATTCATTTTAAAAAATAGCGGACGTATGGCATGGTCTTCTAACCGGGTTGCGGCGGATGTTGCCAGACGGCGTGACACGTAGCGTCGGTGGGATTAATCTGAAAAAAAACCAACGAAAATTTTTCTTTCATCCACACTCATACCCAGAATATGAACCAAGAAAAAGTGAGAAATGTCGAAAATCAATGAAATGGTAGGCATTGAAACAAAAAGAGTGAATTTTCCGAAACAAATGGCTGCACTTTGCAATAAAGAATTTTTTTTCAAAAACATTTAAGGTCATGTTTTAGCCAATGAGGTTAGAAAAATTTACCCCAAATTTCATCAGAATTGACCGATTTGTTTTTTAGCTATACGTCACGCCAGTTTTCAAAATGCAGTTCAGAAGACCGTGCCACAACTCCGCCATTTTTAAAGATTAATTATTTTTCAAAAACCATATAACACCCAAAAGTAGTAATAAAACATACCCCAAGTCTCAAAAATTTTAAAGAAAGCTTTTCTTAAAAGAAAAATTATGAAAATCAAAAACATTCCTCGCCGAAAGGTCTCTCCCCCCTTAAGTCACGAGCGAAAGGCCGGAAAACCGGCGGTGCACGAAGGACGAGAGGGCAGGTGAACGTCTCGCCTCGCGGAGTGGAGGGAACAAAAAACGCCAAGAGGAAGGAAAATAGACATGGAGAAGAGGAAGACAAAAAAAGTATTAAAAAGAAGGAAAGAAAAAAACGATCGAAGTGGTTGGTTTGACGATCACCGATCTCCTCGCCAGGGGGGGAGAGTATCGAGTCTATCTCTTTCTCTCTCGCGAAGAGAGACAGATACACCTGGTGTGCGAGGACGCGGAACGGCCTAGAGGTTTAACTCTCGAGACTCTCTTGATCGGGGGGCTCTCTTTAATATCCTCTCTCTGGCGCATACTCGCGGGCTCGTTTCTCTCGCTATATATACGTACATAAGAAAAGCCACGCTTGACGCGAACTCTCGCACCGTTTCCTCATCCATCGGCGATCCCTTAGTACTGCAGGCACCCCCCCCCACCCTCGCCCCACCCCACCTCGCGCCCACCCTCGACCCACCCCACCTCGCGCCCACCCTCGACCCACCCCACCTTTCGCCCACCCTCGACCCACCCCACCTTTCGCCCACACTCGCCCCCACCCTTCGCCCACTCTCGCCCACACCCCACCCGCCCACCTTCATCCCCACCCCACCTTTCCCAATCAGTTCCAGCCTTTGTCTATCTTTCTTTGGTGAAAAAAATATAGATATAACACCGTGAAGATCACAATAGTGATCTTCACGGTATCACAATAGTGGCACGGGCGTATCACAGCGTACGTGCACCGCCCACAATTTACCGATCTCTCTGGTCCCCTTTCGCGACATCGATAATTCAGGGTCGTGGACCGGATCGCGTGTATCTCTCGCTCCAATATCACCGAGCCACGAAAGCCTGATTCTTTTCCTCCGCATACTCTGTACTTTATTACCGCCGCATTGTCATCATGACGTAGCTGCAGGCCACACTCGACCACACACCACCCTCTGCATACACGATGTACGTACAGTTAGCCGCCCGTAATTTCGTTGGAAACTACAACTGTATCCTCCCGTTGTGCTTTCCGGGCCATAGTCCGGGCCCAGTGTGTACGTGGCCGTTGTGATGATATTGGTTGGCGAGACGCTCTTGGGTTTTTGGGAAAACCGTCTTTGGAATCGTCATCCTAGGAAAAAGTTACGCAACTTCACAGAGTGACTTTAAAAAGTGCGGTCACAAAGTTTTGGAAGGGGAAACAAGTATTTGGGGGTGGGAGAATTGTAGGATGGATGATACATGGACATATGGAAGGAAAAATGGAATCCAGTGATATGCAGGGTGACTATTGTAACGTGGCCATATATATATATTTTTAACAGTCTGGCGATGAGACTTTGCGAACACGAAAAATATGATAGACGATGGTTTAACAAGCAGTCTTTAAAAAAAATATACCGTATTTTTGTGATGAGTAGTATGTGCTATAAAAAATTGAGCATTCAAAACAATAAAATTAAGATTCCTCTTTGAGTTACGAAAGGCTTCGAAAAAACCATTCCATGGAAATAAATTCGATATATCTACTTTTAAATGCATCACCGATTATTTTTTTCTCCTGACGGAATACACAAGTAAGAGTTTTAATAAAAGGTTTTTCATTCTGCTAACCCTTCATTGACACACTTATATTTGGCTACGGTTTTGACACACTGGGTCAACTTGACCTGGATAGTACTTCACCCACCTGCCCTTAACACCCCGTTTTTATTGAAAAAATTCGGGGCTAGACTTTAAACATTTCTGAAAATGTCTCTGTAATTAAAATTCGTAAAGTATAAAATTGAATTGTTGTAAAAAATTATCGAATTTTTTTTTCTCGATAATTCGTAAAAACACGTACCACGAATTATACGATAAATTCATTTTAGGAAAGTGAGCATTTATTATTTTAATTTCAAATTCGTCCGGGTCAAAAGGACCCAGTGTGTCAAGGAAGGGTTAAAATGAAATTTTTATTTTTTCCGAGATGCTCAATTTTTTCGGGCCAATACTCCTCGCAAAAAAATACGCTATATATTTTTTCGAAGAGGACTTGAAAAACCATAGAAAATCATATTTTTCTTGTTCGCAAAAACTCAGCGCAAAACCCTTCAAAAATGTATGTTCGAAGTACAGGTCCTCCGAAGTTGTGCGATTTTTCCTTTCATTATATATATGAGGTCATTGGGTACGAAATGTCCGATTTTAAACTTCTTAACCTTACCGATTTATTTAAAATAGTTTCAAATATTGTTGGAATAGTAACGTTAAACCTTGCTGCTAATTTACGCATAGTTTGAGATGTATCCACTTCTACTGATGCTTTCATCTTCTCATCGTCCAGCTTGTTCTCAGATAGTTGTTCTCATTAGCTACGCCCTTGCTAAATACTTCGTTGACACTTCGAGTTGTCTGCGCTGCATTCGTTCCACGATGGAACTCATATTCGAAAACAACGCCAATTTTTTACTTATCAATGATTTACATAATTGAATCTGGAGAAGGCAATTTGACAGATAATCGCAAATCAAAACGTGGGCCTGAAAGGCTGATGACGAACCTTCAAAATGGAAAGAAGAAAAACCAAGAACTGTGAAAGTGAAATATCGGAGATATCAGGTATCAAATTTGGTACTAGAGGTGATCGGATATTTCATACTTAATGACCTACTTAATACCTACATACTTAATGACCTAATATTAGGGTGTATGGAGGAAAAAAATCTCTTACCCATTTAAACAATGTTATTAGATACGAGAATCACAGATCATGCAAAATCTGAGCTCTATAACTCAAGTCTAACATGCAGTGCTTAATCATTATTTTCCCCATATCATTTACACGGACCAGAACCGGTTTAAGATTCTTAAAACTGACTCTTACAACTATAAAAAAATATTTTTTAAAATCTCGGTATAATTATTTTCACACAAATTGCAGCTATTAAAAAATACAGGTATTTCTGCCGAAAATCAAAAGCCCTTTTCCGAATCGCTGCAATTTGTGCAAAAATAATCATACCGAGATTTGAAAAAAGTAATCAAAAGATTCTTAAAGGCTAGCTTCGATAATCCTCAACTGAATCTTCTGAGAAATATTAATGCGTTGTCGATTAATTGAAGCTTAAATGTAAAGAGGGAGGTACCCGTGTGAATTAAGGGCTTACGCTTAGTTGTAAAAGTCGAAAAATCACTTTTTTCAAAACCAAATATTTTGACCGAATATCATCTTGTAATGTTCCCTTAAAGCTTCAAGGTGATCGCATCATTATTGACAGATTTGGAGATTGTTATATTGAGGGCCGTTTGAACGCCCAGAGTCGTTCGGAACTTTAAACGCTTTTTTCTTGATAGTACGTTTTAAAATTTTGTGAGCAAAATATCTCAAAAACGACGGCATCGGTCTTTGTAAAATCATAAGGCCTTTTTTTAGATGTAAAGATATAACACTTTATCGAAAGATTTTTTTTCCCGTGTATACTTTCGATTCAGTGGACGAAAAATGCCCATGTTTCGCAAAAATCAGGGCTCTACTTTGAACACGTGCCATTTTTTTTTGATATTTCAAAAATGCCTTCGATTAATTGGGTGCTCCCCGGCCATCGGCTGTAAATTCATCATAATTAAATATTTTTTCAAAAAAAAATGACAAAATGTTCGTCAGATGATACTTTCACTAATACCTAGATTTCGTAAAAATGTATCATCACGATTCTCTATTTAAAAAAACCCAAACAATGAGCGGTATTCGGCTGTTACAACTAGGAATAACCCGTTAAATGGGGAAAAAATTATCCAGCACTTCCACTCAGAGGTGAGTTAGAGATTCAGCATGGATTTTTCCCGACACACCCTAATCATGGTTTGCAGGATCGTTCTATGACGAAAATAACCTATGTATTTGAAAAAATTATAACGATTCCAGGAGGGACAGATGTACTGATAACCAAAATTTTATAGATATGACGGATTCAACATAAAAATACCCCATGTATATATATATATATAGATATCTATATATGTATATATATGGGACATTCCCCACCATTTCACCTAGCCGGTGACCCCGACCATTTTTTATTTCTCTGATTTTTTCGTAAAATTGTACCCCATGAAGGGAATATCCACACCAATTTTTGGATTTTTATCTCTTCTCTGTTAGGAGATATAATTTTCGAAAAAAATGTCAATTTCAGAAGTTTTGGAAACGTTTAAACGCTGATAACTCTGTAACTAATTGAGATATCGACAAATGTTGATATGTAACTTTTTTTCATTTTGAAGCATACTTTCGTTAAAAGATTGAAAAAAAATCAATTATTAATGTCAACGTTTTTTTTGCTTCTAAAGTAAAAAATATATTTTTTAAAGACGATCGCCTATTTTAATTTTTTTTCAAAAAATTCTCGAAAATAGAGTGACCCGTTCTATGATATCTAAGACTAGTCTCATCGTGGGCCCATTATTCCTTCTACTTTTTTTTCGAGTTAATCTAATTTTTTAGAAGGTTCTGATCATTTTAATCTCCAATAATGCTATCAATGTTTATGTGATTTCCAATTCCGCTTCGACAGGCCTGAAACGGTTTATTTTTAATTTATGCTGAATTTAACGAAATTTTTTTTTTTTGAATAATATATATTGTAAAGTAAAACAGATATTACATATACGCATATACATACACATATACTCACACATATATATATATATATATATATATATATATATATATATATATATATATATATATATATATATATATATATATATATATATATATGGGTTAATAAACACGAAAAGAGTTGTTTTTGCTCTACAGTTCCGCACTGATTGGACCTCGCTGACTCGTCCACTTTGTCGAGAGCACGATCGTGATGAAAGACTGCGGCTACATTCTATACCGACGATAATAGCGCCCAGATATACATTTCGATTGGAGATCAAACGTAAGGACGTAATGGGGTTATTAATCCGTGTTGAGCCGTTACGTCTTGCGCCCTTTCGTTCGTCATAGCAGTTGGTGTACAGTTCCGTGTCCGTAGTGAGGTGCGTTAAGAATCTTTGGAGGTTGAAGAGCGGCCTGAAAACGGGTTACATATAGATATGGGTCGAATGCGCGTTGTGCTCCCGTTGTTCCTCGTGTGCTTCAGCGTGTACGAGAAGCTGCGAGAGATCGCGCGAGCTCGGGGTCCTAAGAACGATTCATACTGCGGACCCATGGATCGCGAGGAAGACCTTTGCGAAGATCTCTCCCGCTTGGGATCGAAAGCATCCTGTGGCATTCCTGCACGTCACCGGGTCCGCCCAGTGGCTCGGACGAATCGAGGGCTCTCTCTCTCTCTCTCTCTCTCTCTCTCTCTCTCTCTCTCTCTCTCTCTCTCTCTCTCTCTCTCTCTCTCTCTCTCTCTCTCTCTTGCTTTATTCGCTCCCGCACACATGACCGAGAAGGGACTCTTATGTAATTAACCATTAAATTATAAGTTTGGTTATATCTCGAGTAAGTTGGGTCCTGCAGCCTTTCATATATACATGTATACGCATGTGCACCAAAGCGAAGATCGCAAATTCCTCGGACGACCCGTAGGGATCGAAAAGCCGCGCGAACGTCGTGCCAATACAGACGCACGCCGGCCTCGATGTAATTACTTATACCCCTCATCGCTAACCCCACTCGGAGAAGAGAAGCAAGAAAAAAAAGTGTCGAGGGCGCAAGAGAAAGAGAGAGATAGAGAGAGAGAGAGAGAGAGAGAGAGAGAGAGAGAGAGAGAGAGAGAGAGGGAACGTGAGGATGAGGAAACAAAAAAAAGTTATTTAAAAAGTGAAGGAGCGAAGATTGCATACGATCGATGAAAGTAAAAAATAAGAAAACTCGCACGGGGGATGAAAAAAACCAGTAGACGGCTTCGACGGCTACCTTACTTTGCTCGAGAAATTACCCGAATGCCTGAACTACCGATTCTCATCTGCTGCCTCCACCCGACGACGAGACTTTTTACATAGTTTGACGTGCACACCTTATAGCTGTATTTTACGTGAACTGCGGAAAATGGGGCTGGGTTTTGAAACATTTTTTAGATTATTCAACGCATAATGAACTGTAGAATTTGTACCCGATCAAGTGGCTGTCAATTTATTTGAAGAAATGAAATAGTTAAGGGGTTACCCCCACTTGCGATTTTGAAAAAAATCGATTTTTTTTTATTGCATTTTTTTGAAGTATAAGTATCCGGGCCCATACTTCTGTATGGGCCCGGAATAGATGACTCTATGTAAGTTTACAAAAAAAAAAAATATTTTCTTCGTGTAAACTGAAATTGAAACTTTAAACGCGTTTTTCTCAAAATGGCATTCCTGAAGTCGGTGACCAAGATTACTCGAACACTAATGAACCGATCTTATTGAAATTTTGCAGGCTTATTTAATACATAAAAATGTAGTCTTTAATCGTTCGATTTTTTTTTTCGAAAAAAATGGCCGTTTTATAGCCAAAAAACGGCCGTTTTTTTTTTCGTTAAAATCGAACCATTAACTTTGACTGTCCGCCATTTTGTGAAAAATGAATATTTTTTAAAATCCTTCGATTAAAGACTACTTTATACTTATATTTGACTAAATCCATCCGCATTTTTTTTTCAGATGATCCACTTCGCCGCAATGTTGGTCACCGCAAACCGTGTATATAAAAACATTATTTCATTGACGGCCATTTGCCACTAAACAATGTAATATTTTTCAATAAAAAAATTACTGAAAGTTCTTCAAGATGTGTTCTTTAAGATGGTATATTGATCGATTAAAAAAGTTTTGTAGTTTTCTTTAAAAAAATTCATGAAAAGGCCTTTTTTGCGCTACAAGTGGGGGTAACGCCTTAAGGGAAGGGTAGCGGTTTCAGCGTGAAAGAAGATACTTTTTTGCGAATTTTTTTCACCTATATGGATAGAGTCAATTTATTGAAACCTTTTGTACATTGTTAACTGTCATTTCAAGAACATTCCGTGAAATTTTTACGCGAAAATATCCACAAACAAGCCGGTGACAAAGCTATTCCAAGAACGCCTTTGGAAAAACACGATTTGCGGTGTTCACTGTATCTCAGCTAGAAATTATCTGAAATCAAGAACAAACAAAATTTAGTCAAAGTATCATCAAATCCTCCCCCCAACGGTCTTCGATCATTTTTTTTCATCTCTAAATTTTTGGTGGTCACGTAAAATGAAAAGTGCTATTTTTCACGAAAAATTCCGCCATTTTGGGGGTGGAAAATCCCCTCAATGTAAAAAAAATTTCAAACTAACCGTTAGGCGGAGGTATTTCATTTGTAGAAAGTGTGTACCAAGTTTGAAATAAATCGGTCATGTAGTTTTCAAATGGCAGTGAACACGCACTTTGACTAAGTGGTTTCGAGAAAAACGCGGCACCGGCTTGTTTGTGGATATTTTCGCGTACAAATTTCACGTAATGTTCTCGAAATGACACTTAACAATGTACAAAAGGTTTCGATAAATGTACTCCATCCATATAGATAAAAAAAAGTCGCAAAAAAGTGTTTTTTTTCACGCTGAAAACCCTACCCTCCCCTTAAGGCCTTAGGCCACTCTAGAGGCCGAAAAAATAGGCTTTTGGGAATTTCTTTTCAGAAAAACTACAAAATAAATCGACATTACAAAAAGGGTGTCCAATGAACCAAATGGTACGCTTTGTATCAAAAAGATTGAATTTCCCGAAAAAAATGGCTACATGTTGCAATAAAAAATACGTTTTTTTTTTAATTTACACAAACATTTAGGACCATCTTTTAGACAATAAGGTTAGGAAGATTCATGCAAAATGTTATCAGAATCGCTCGATTAGTTTTTCAGCAGTCACGCAGTTTTGAAAATGCAGTCTACAAGACCGCGCCCTACCTCCGCCATTTACAAACATTAAAAGAAAAATAATGTAAAAATACCATGTGACAGCCAAAAGTAATAATAAAACATACCCTGAGTCTCAAAAATAGTGAAGAAATCATCCCTTTGACAAAAAATCATGAAAATCAGCAATATTCCTCGCCTAAAGGTATCCTCCCTTAAGTCATGTTCCTCGTGAGGTGGCATTACATCTGTACCCTTCTGTATACTCTGCATGATACATCTCGTTGCACGATTATCGTCTTCAAGGGCAGGTCACCTCCTTCTCGCATTGCTGGATAAAATAGATGATTCTTTTCACGTTTACCGTATAGAGGGTGATCGAGAATCCGTCGCACGCGAATCTCCAATCTCTACTGCTGTTCGTTTGTATATGGGGACACACTCGTACAGCATACTCGTATATACTACGCAGCCATCCATATATACATACACACACACACACACACATACACACATAGATATATATATATATATATATATATATATATATACATACATACATACATACATATATATATATACACACTCTTGAGAGCTTTTGCGATGGTGTTTTCGATAACCGGGCCCGCCACCGTCGCAGCGACCGGGAGATTGCGCGCGAGCGCTCACGCACCGGAGATTTACATATTAAAAGGTTTACAGGATAGGCCCTCCGGGTGTAACGATCTAGCCGTGATACGCGAGCTCGCGGCTGGCTTGCAAACTCGTGGAAAACAAATTACATTTATACGCACTCGGTCCATATGTGCATATATATATATATATATATTTACTGTATACATGTGTAAATGAGGAAGGGCAAGCCACAGGTGGATTATTAAAGTCGTATACAGTGTTGGTATACAGGACAGGTGAACCATATACTCGACCGGTCCTCCAGCACGGAAAATCCCATCGGCTGATCATCCTGTCGACTTTACGATACGTACTTTCCTCCGCGCACCCTTACGATCACAATTATCGATCGATTGGTTTACGGCATCTACATTGATGTTTGGAGCGTGATGTTTTTTTTGCAGCGTGTGATAAAGACGAAGAAATAAAATAGTGGACTCGCCTATCGCGTACAGAATTCTCGTCGACTCTTGGCATGCACTTTGGGAAACCAAGCACCTCGAGAACTAACGGAATAGCCACGGGGAAGAAAATTGGCCGGCGAGTAGATGGGTAGATTAATATTGAGAGGAGTGACTTTTCGAATTAACATTCTGAGGTCAGAACCAATAACACCCAAACTGCCCCAGGAAAACCCTTGAGACATCTGCCGTAGGAATTGCGACGAGAATTGGAAAAATAAATTACTGGCTTTCTTCGCAAAAGTCCGTTTAGGAAATATTCAGCAGAAAATATATTCTTGTTGACAAGTCTCAGGAACGCGGTCAGATGGAGAAAATGATAATCGTATCATAAAACTATAACGGGCCGAACAACATTCTGACATACAAATTCATCGTTCCTTATTATGAATACTAATAATAGCAATAAACGTTTTTGAGCGATTGAATAGTAAAAAATCGTATTTGAGCAGTTGAAATCGGAACAAAAAATTACGGCCATTTTTTAGATAGGCCCGTCTTGCATTTACCGCAAACTATCTTCTTCCACGATGATGTTCGCACGAATTGGTAAAATGAAATCGTTCTACAGAATTCGACTGACAATCGTAAAGGATCAGAAATAACGAGATAAGTCGTACGCTTTAGAAAACTGTTTTTTTGTCATTGAGCCCTCATAAGAACGCGTTGAATTAAATAATAATCTGACATCAGTGCGGTTATGCAAAGAACGTAGGAGAAGGATAGACATAGCGATAGGTCTCGCAAAATAATCTCGCCTGTACAATCGTAGGAGGCGTGTCGTAATAACGACATATTTTCCCTCGTCACACGCGTTTCTGTACACCCCTCCATGTCGGCCGCGCTTTCGTATATATATATATATATATATATATATATATATATATATATATATATATATATATATATATATATATATATATATACATATATATATATAGTCGGCAACTTGACTGTGCGTGCGCCCGTTCATACATTTGATTAATTGCCGATGTAATCATTGATTTATCCAACTATATACTCCCACGCTTAAAAATACGGAACGGCTTGCGATTGTGTATCTTTCCGATGTATATGAGAATACACGCGTAACGTATAGCGCCGGCCCTCATATGTCTTTTTGCTATCGAAGCATATACACATACGCAGAGACGCATATGCGTATACATAGGCATGCATACATACATACATATATATAATATAGGGCTATGATAGGAAGACAGACGAAGAAAGGAAGTGGAAAGCAAAAGAGAAAGAAGTATCGCACATTGAGCGGATCTTTGTAGATACCTGCGTGTGCTAGCGCCTACACAATTTCTGTCACGTTTACCAGAGGCCACTCGCCAAGCTCGCCCTCTCTCTCTCTGTTTCTCTCTCTCTCTCTCTCTCTCTCTCTCTCTCTCTCTGTCTCTCTCTCTGTCTCTCTCCCTCTCTCTCTCCCCCCTCTCGTTTTGCACCCCTTGTTGAAGATTGCAATAACCATGCTCCGACGATATATATTGTTTTACAACTCATGTGTAATACGCGAGCGCGAGGGGTTGATGACAGGAATGGGGCGCTGTCACGGAGTCAAAGATAGTCGAAGCAAATCGATGGAATATTTTATATATATATATATATATATACACGTGTGTGTGTGTGTGTGTGTGTGTGTGTGTGTGTGTGTGTGTGTGTGTGTGTGTGTGTGTGTGTGTGTGTGTGTGTGTGTGTGTGTGTGTGTGTGTGTGTGTGTACATGTACAAAACTGAAAGTAATTATTGGAAACAGGCGGCAGTTCTACCAATCGTGAACACAACTAAGAGGCTCACAAGGAACATCTCTTCAGTGTATGTCATCTATTCAGATAAAACTCACGTGAAGGGTGTCTCAGAATGACATGACATTTTTATTTATTAATAAAACGTATTATTTATTTGCAAAGTACAAAATTTTTTATTTTAGTTCAAGGTACAAACATGGAAGTTATATTTTTTTATGACATAATATCATAATTTTTATGACATAATGTCATTTTTGTTGATAACACTTTTTACATTAATGACATGATATCATAATTTATCACATGATAGAATGAATTTTAATTATATCAAGTTTTATAATACAATGAACGATAATAATTATTCAATAATAATAATTATTATTATAATTTAGATTAGATAATTATTATATCATTATATAAAGATTATAATTTAGATAATAATTATAATTATGATTATAATAATTGTTATTATTATTTAAATTAGTTAGAGATGTGTGCGGCCGTGTGGATGAAAAAGGTAGTCTTCGAGGATTCGGCTTCGATCCGGCCAGTCAAGGTTATTCCAAAGTCGGTAATGGAATTACAGGATGTTTACGTTTCGGCCCTCTGATTAGGGTCCTCTTCAGAAATTTTATTTTTCTGTATATAATACGATACACATTTTATTATATAACAAAGTTTGAAAACGGTTGTAAATATGAGCGTTTATGTTCATGATTCGGTTGTCTAATTCATAAATCATATAAGTGTTAGTCATTTGGTAAATAATTAATAGGTTCAGTTTTAGTTATAATTAAGTTAATGCAATGTGAATAATGTAGTTGATTATATTATTTATTGTTTTTGGTGTGTTAGTGTTTGAAATTTATGATGTGTGATATAGCGGTTTACTCAATTATTAAATAATAACGAAATGAAGTGTAAGAGATGACTAACCTCGATGTTGTTGATATTTCAAATTTTTGCTAATACTTAGAAGGTTGTGTCGAAGAACATTATTTATGGGAGTAAATAATGTTAGGTGAGAAATTACTCCATCAATAGAGATGTTATCGTTTATCGGCGATTTTGCATGTCTGTAATCGATAATTCATTATAAAGCAAAATAAAAAAGGGGAAAAAGTTGTGTGTTATGTTGAAGAATTATTTTGTCAAAAAGTTGTGATAATTACCTATTGAGTTGTTTTTATATAAACTTCGTTTCGCCTTCTAAGATGAGCAAAAGCTCGAAATTTACAATTTTTGTCTCTACATGTTGAGTTGTGTGGTCAACGAGGGTTCGAGAAAAACTGAGAGGTGTGTTTATTTTATGAAGTGTATTCGAGTCTCTGTGCGGTGAATCGGGGGAGGAAGATCATTTGGGCAGTGACGTGTCAAGGAAAATAAAATAGATGTGTCAAGATGGGCATATTTGAGAAAAGTGATAATGTCATTGATAAGTTAGTTTATCATGTCAGTGTATTAAATTAGTTTATAGTGTCAGTAATTTTTAAAATTGTTATGTGAGGTGAATGCTGTAAAATGTTTAAATAATTATATGATAGAATTGTAAATTGAACTTAGTTTTTGTATGTCTGTTCTAAAATTTATAGAGTTGGGGTGTGCCTTAATTTGGATCATTTCAAGGATTAATCTTTTTTTAAGCCAGTTCTCATTATTTAAGATTTTTACATTGTCAAATTGGAAATCGTGTTTTTGTTCTATTGCATGTTGTGCTAAAGCTGTGTGTATTGTGGTGGTGTGTTTTATGCTATTTTTGTGTTCTTTAATTCTGGTTTCAAGGTATCTTTTGGTTTGACCAATGTATGTGGCGTTGCAGTCGTTACAATCGATTTGGTAAACTACGTTTGATTTTCGGTTGTTGTTTATCTTGTCTTTGGTGGAGCCAATGATTGATGAAATATTGTGTATATTGTTTGTGACTAGTGTTATGTTGTATTGTCGGAAGAGATGGATTAGTTGATGATGTATGCCTTTGGTGTAGGGAAGGTTTATTAATCTGGAGGAATCAAAATTGATGTTATTGGTTCTTTTATTGTTGATTATGGAGAGCCGATGTTTTATTATTTTTTCTGTGAAAGTGATTGGATAGCAATTTTTTGTCATTGTGTTACTGATGAGTTGTAGATTTTCATTGTGAAATGACGGATGAGATAATTTTATTGCTCGGTCAACTAGCATGTAGATTATGGCTTTTTTTTGAGAGAGTGGGTGGTGTGAGAAGAAATTTATAAATCTGCCTGACCAGGTTGGTTTTCTGTACCAATTAGTGATAATTGAGTTTTGTTTGCGGATTAGAAGTAAATCTAGAAACGGGATTTTGTTGTCTATTTCGTTTTCGGATGTGAATTGTAATTTTGGATGGTAAGAGTTAAAGATCTTTTTAGTAGGTTCTATTTCGTGTGTTGGTAGAGCAATAATAATATCGTCGACGTATCTTTTATATAGTGGTAGTGAGAATTTTAGTTTTTCTAAACAATTTGTTTCGAGATCTATCATGACTATGTTGGATAATATTGGAGCTAAAGGTGAACCCATAGGTAATCCTGAGATTTGTTGGTAAATTGCGTCTTGGAAAGTGAAGAATGTTGAGAACATGATGTATTCTATGGCTTTAATTATTTCCTGTAAAGGAAATGTTATTGAAAATAAGTTTGCTCGTTTTTGTAGGCTTTGAATGACTAGTTGTAGTGGGATGTTGGTGTAGAGAGAAACGACGTCAAATGAGACTAATTTATGGTTAAGTGGGATTGAGATGTTGGAGAGTGAGTGTTTTAGGTGGAAGCTATCTTTAACGTGTGAATTGGTCGTGTTGATTAATTTAGAGAGTTTCGATTGTATGAATTCGGCAAGTTTATGTGTTGGACTATTTATAGATGATACTATTGGACGAAGTGGATAGTTGTTTTTGTGAATTTTGGGCAAGCAGTAGAGACGGGATAGGTTGCAATTTTCAGCTTTTAAATATTTATACTTAGTTTCATCTATGATTTTTAAAGTCTTCCATCTGGAGAGAATATTGTTGATGCCTTTTTGTAATGTATTGATGGGATTTTTGTTTGTTGCTTTGTAAATTGTGGAGTCCGCAAGTAAGTCAAGAGTTTTTGCAATGTAGTCTGATTTTTTAAGAATAACGGTTAAGTTTCCTTTGTCAGCTCGTGTTACCAAAAGTTGAGGGTTATTTTTTAAAAATAAGGATGTGTGTTTTATGATTTGGTTTGTGTTGGAAAATGATGTTGGAATATTTATTTTGCTTAGGATCTTATTGAATCTGGTTCTAATTTCTATTTGTCTAGGTTTGTCAAGTAAAAATTCTAGTTTAGCTTCAAGTTCGGAGATTGATTTATGGATGTGAGTTTTTATGTTTGAGGGTCTGAGGTACGGAAAACAGAATTTTTCACCCAGAGACAGTAAAGTGGAAATGTGTAGCGGAATATCAATATTGGCGAGGTTTATGAGCCAATCTTTAGTTTTGCTTAATGTGATTGTTGAATTTATGTTGTTCAGAGGATCGGTGGGAAGATTGTTGTTTGTGTCTTGTTGTCTATTATTAAGAGTTGAGTATAAGATATTGTCATTTTGTGATGTTAGATTTGTGTTTCGATAATTTGGACAATGTGTGTTGTTGTGGTCCATATGTGTTTGTGATGATATTGTTTTTAAAAATTCCTCATGGTTGAAAATGTGCTGGTGTATGTTTTTGGTACGTTGAAATCTAAGATATTGAAGTTTTTTCTGGTGTTTTTCATATGAAAGTTTTGACAGTTTGTTTAATTTTATTCGTTCTAAAGTGAAAAATTTTTCTTTAATATTGTTTTGAGTTTTGTTGATTGTTTCTGTATTCTTATCTATTTTTTTATTTAGTATTTTTATTCGAAAATTGAGGTCGTCGATTTCTATATTTAATAGTGACTTGTGGAATTTGTGTGATATTCTATCTAGTTTTATTTTACCTTTATTATTTTATTATTTTATTTTATTATTTTACCTTTATTATTTTACCTTTATTATTATTTATATTATTATCATAATATACAGATCGTTCGACGATGGGCCCTCACATGCGCAAAGATACGATGGCTAATTCGATGTATGATTCTGGTAGATACAGTCTCGAAATCGTTAGCATGCATCTGCTTCGTTCTATTATACATATATATCTATATGTATGTGTTAGTGCGCGAACCGTTCAGCTAATTAACGCTCGTAAGTATCGTCATCGGATTTCGTGCGGGACACTCTCTCGCTCATTCTCTCATTCTCTCTCTCTCTCTCTTTCTCTTGGTCTGTCTCGCTGTCTCCGTTTCTCTCGCGACCCGTAGATTCTTAGCACACGCGACACAGGTGCCCGACACACAAAATAAATGAGGAGCCTCGCCGCGGTACTGAAACTTGTGTAAAATAGAGCGTAAAATAGAGACTCGTCGAGTCGTAGAGTGCGGAGTTAATCGGTGGGGTAATAAAATTAATCTCCCGGCTGCGTGTGCGGTAGAAAACGTCTTCATTATACGATATCGTTATACCGGCAGCTTTTCTTTTTTTTCATTGAATGTTACTTATCAAGGAATTATCCTTATAAAACTTACGATTGTAAGGCATTGCTCGTGGTCTTTGCGGCTCTATGAGAGGAATACATATCCAATATATTTTCGTGAAAGCAGCGAACCACTACCAGCGGAACCAATTAGCATTTTTATTGTGGAACTGTAACGCGCAATGCTATCGAATTATTAGATTCTTGGGTGCCGATGTGGGGAAAGCTTTGTTTTCACTTTTTCGAAAGGGAGCAAAATAAATTCCATTTAGACGAGTGACGCCGATAAAAGAATGATTAATGTTCGAAAACATCATCAATTATTTCATTGATATCGATCAATTTTTTGATTATGCAAAAAAGTAATTGGACGGGGGACAGAGGGAGCTAGAGAGGCAGAAATTCTTGAATTACAATGTGACTTGAACAGTGCGGCATGAAAATGACCGATTATCATCATTTTTTTTCTTTAATCAGAGTCGATAATCAGTTTGATTTTTTGTCGTTTATTCAAATGACGTATGTTGTACATAAACATATTTTTCAATGTTTTAGCTTCATTTTTTATATGATTTTTCTGGCCACTGCAAAAAGGTGCCTAAAAAAATTGCGCCTGACGGTGGAAAGTCCTACTACTCCAAAAATTGTCGGAAAGAAAAAAAAACCAAAAAGGTTATTGAACAGTATAAAAAACTGTAGAGGCCTAAGGAGGATTTTTTTCAATGAAAATTAACAAAATGATGGCCATTTCAAAATTAAGTGTCAAATTGAGCCTTTTTGCCAGTTTTTCCTTTAAAAAAATGTAAAATAAAAAAAAAAGAAAAACTCTTCCGTATAGCGTTAAAGAATGATGTGGCAAAACTTGAGACGGATAGTTTAAAAACTCGTCGTGTAAAAACTTCCACCTTTTTGAAAAACGACGAATTTCGAAAAAAAATTACACCCGAATGGTCCCTCAACACGCTTGTATCTGATAAACAGTCCAAAGATAAAATAATGCGATATGAGGGCAAAAGGTCCAAGTGCGAGAATGCGAAGCAGCGGGAAAAGCGCAGAATTGGAGCCGCGACAAAAGATGAATGCCACCGGTCGATTTATTGCGACCAGCGAGAACACTCTCCCTCGATTTATTTCCCTGCCGTCTTCACACTCACGCACACGTTTCACGGCAATGCGAAAGAGAAAGAGAGAGAGAGAGAGAGAGAGAGAGAGAGAGAGAGAGAGAGAGAGAGAGAGAGAGAGAGACTGAAAGTCGGACAAAAAGACAGGGGCGAGGAGAGAGATCGACCACTGCGTCCGTAATTGCTCCAATTAACGATAAAACACGCTCTCTATTCAACGTTCCGACTTTCCGCATTGTTTCGATCTTACAACCGCGCCTCATCCTGCCAACGATATTTCGTTTATATTGATATAAAATGCAGATTGCAGAGAGCACTAAACTGTATACCGGGTGTCCCAAAAACCAAAGATAATATTACAAGTACTGACTAGCCATCTCATGATGATCCAGAATAACCATATATGACCTCAGTAAAAGTGTCATAGTTTTCAAGATATTCGCACTTTTTTCGAAACTCGTGAAAATGTCTAAATTAAGGCAATATTTCACGTATCATAAGTGCCAATACGGATATTTTTCTATTCTTTTTTTTTCGTGCTATCAATAATATCCATTAATATTTACGTTGTCAGCTTTTTTGAATTTTCATTACTCAGTTTGATTGATAGCGGCATAATAAACGCACCACGCCGAACTCGCAACATACCTTCAAAATGGGATCATCTAGTCTAGAATTAAAAAAGACGCAACACGTAGGATTTTTTTACTGTAACGAACAATATCGCTATTTTATTACAAAATTGCAGCTGTGATATGTGAAATATTGCGTCAGACTAGAGATTTTCGCGAGTTTCAGAATAGTGTGAATATGTTGAAAAATATGAGACTTTTACTGAGGTCATAGGGTGACGTTATTTTGGCACCTCACCAATTATTGGAACTTCTCTCCTATCTTCACAGTGGTTTTGAATATGCCAATAATTGGGTCTTCAAGGTACCAATAATTGGGCCCTAAAAATGCCAATAATTGGGCCCTCAAAGTGCCAATAAGTGGGCCCGAAAAGTGCCAATAATGGGGCCTTAACATGCCAATAATTGGGTCTTCCAAGTGTCAATAATTGGGCCCTTAAAGTGCTAATAATTGGGCCAATAAGTGGGCCCACAAAGTGCCAACATTTGGGCCCTCAAAGTACCAATAATTAAGGCCTTAACGTGCGGATAATTGGGTCTTCAAAGTGCCAATAATTGGGCCCTTGAAGTGCTAATAATTGGGCCCTTAAAGCCGCAAAAAGTGGGCCCGCAAAGTTCCAACGATTGGGCCCTCAAAGTGCCAATAATTGGACCTTAACGTGCCAATAAATGGGCTTTTTAGGTGCCAAAAGTAAACCCGTAATGTGCCGATAATTGGGCCCTTGAAGTGATAACAATTGGGCCATTAAAGTGCCAATGAGTGGGCCCACAAAGCGCCAACAATTGAGCCATCAAAGTGTCAATAATCGGCGCCTTAACGTACGGATAATTGGGTCTTCAAAGTGCCAATAATTGGGCCCTTAAAGTGTCAATAAGCGGGCCCGCAAGGTGCCAACGACTGGGCCCTCAAAGTGCCAATAATTGGGCCTTAACGTGCCAAT
>OX101788.1:30625797-30694596 GCA_944452715.1 Ophion slaviceki | reverse complement strand
ACACAATAACACATGTCGTCTAATTTATGTTTGTTACAAATTATCATATTAAATTATTCAGAAAATGTAACACTTCGCTGTTCATTTTGTTTTCATGCTACATGGAATTTTAGTGCATGCGAGCTTAATTTTTTTGGCGGAAATTGTAAATTTCGAAAACCTTGAGCGACCACAAAATATTGATTGGCCGGCTAAAACTTTCGCGAGGTTAATTTAAAAATTATCAAGCGTCAAATTCATGGGTGAGAAGTGGACGAAAAAAAACGATTTTTTAACGAAAATTTGAATTTTTTCGACCGCTCGCAGCTTCGGCGACAATTTTTTTTTCTTTGAAGAAGATAATTGGATGGTGAGAAAAAGGAAAAAAAATAGCACAAATTTGTGCCTTATATATATATATATATATATATATATATATATATATATATATATATATAAGGGTGGGACAAATTTGTGCTACTATTTTTTTTCCTTTTTCTCAGTATTCAATTATCTTCTTTAAAGAAAAAAAAATTGTCGCCGACGCTGCGAGCGGTCGAAAAACATTTAGAGGTCGCTCAAGCCTCCCGGAAATTCAAACTTTCTTTAAAAAATCGTTTTTTTTCGTCCACTTCTCACCCATGAATTTGATGCTTTATAATTTTTAAATTAACCTCGCGAAAGCTATATATGTATATATATATATATATATATATATATATATATATATATATATATATATATATATATATATATATATATATATATATATATATATATATATATAAAATCAGAATTATTATTATTATTATATGTGTAAGTATGTACGTACATGCACACGTATGTGTGTATAGCTAAACGAGTCGAATAGCCTTTAATTTCGCGCATCGGTCTCACAGCCACGCGAAAGCGAAAGAGAAGGAGAGCAAGCATGCTCATGCAGCATCAGTTATAGTACAGAAGGCACCTATAACGACTGGCTGCCAGCGAGCGAGCCAGACATGATACGATAAGTCGCTAATTCGCGTTTAACTGAGCGAGACGGTGCGAGGCTACTGTGCATATATATATATATATTTGTGTGTGTGTGTGTGTGTGTTCCTGTTTGTTTTCGTATGTATAGACCGTTTTGTGGGTGGTCACCACGTCGTATCGTCGATTCTCTCGTTCCTTCCGATATGTCTCTCCTTCTCGTCCTCGCATCTCCGTTGGCCCGCCGATCGACATATAGGCGAATACACGCTGGTGTACATCGCTCTTTTCGATTATACGAGTGTGTACTTCAAAGGTATACACGTTAGAGGTATTGTGCATAATCGTATATAACGATATACAATCTGTAAGAAAGGAGCAGGAACAACGCTCGTCCGGTCGTCGATTAATTAGACGTGCTCAGATATATAGGTATTTATGGAGTCTGAACGAGAGAGGGCACTTCGAACGGGAGGGCTGACGGAAAGGTGGACAAAATGTGGTGGTGGGCTGTTTGGGTGGTTTTTTTTTCATAATAAAACCCGCTCGAAAAATTGGTCCAGCTGTCTCGACGTTTCGGAATATAAGAGGAAACTTAAGAAGTCTATTTGAAATTAACTCATCGAGTCTTGGTTACTCGTTTGTGGTATCACGAGCATCACCTTCAAGTATCACAAGTAAAGGTTTTTGTGATGCTTGAAGGAGGTGGAGAAAAGTAGGTTGGTCGATTATCGGACAACTACTGAGATAATCAATATTGAGTTAAAGAGAAGACACCACCGCAACAGGCCGAAAAAGGTCGTTTTTCCGATTTTTTTTGTCCACTGGATAACTCATTTGGGATTTGGAAAAAAAGGTATGTTATTAAGCATACATTGAACTTATTTCGTATCAATTTTTATCTGAAAAGATTCAAACTTTACAACGTTATTGAGGTAAAATAGAGCCTCTGTATGAAAAATGTGGTCCGACGGACGGATCGATAACGTTACAATGGTTGACCTGAAAAATTAAAATAGGCAAGTTTTATAATCTACATGAATGCAGTTTTCATAGTACGTAGCCGTTTATCGAAAAATAAAATCACAATATGGCGGGTGTTCGAAAAAAGTAGTTAAAAAAAATAAAATCACGAAAGGCGGGTGTTAAAAAAATCATTAGAAAAACGGCTACATACAACGATAGCTACAGCAATTACGGAAATGTTGGTATTTAACAATCGAAAATCAGGCCATTATAGTTGGAGCTATGATTCCGGCTACGTCGAGAAAAAAGGTAAAAAAAAATAATATCACAAAAGGCGGGTGTTAAAAAAAATACTAATTAAAAAAAATGTTGGTATTTAAAAATTGAAAATCGGGCAATTATAGCCGGTGCTATAATTCCGACCAGATCGAGAAAAAAGGTGTTAAAAAAATAAAATCACAAAAGGCGGGTGTTGAAAAAATACTAAAAAAAAAACGACTACATACGATAGCTACAGCAATTACGGAAATGTTGGTATTTAAAAATTGAAAATCGGGCAATTATAGCTCGAGCTATAATGCCAGCCAGGTCGAGAAAAAAGGCGTAAAAAAAATAAAATCACAAAACGCGGGTGTTAAAAAAATACTAAAAAAACGACTACATACAACGATAGCTACAGCAATTACGGAAATGTTGGTATTTAAACATTGAAAATCGAGCAATTATAGCTAGAGCTACAATTCCGGTCAGGTCGAAAAATGTCGTCTCGAAAAAAACGCCATCGAAAGTTTTAGTAAGTACACCAACGTAATCGTCTGTAACTTGATCATATTACAATATTTTATCTTCAAAATTTTACCGCATATTTTTGAATATGTATACTCCGAGAAAAAGCTAAAAAAATCGACCGTTAGAAACAAACCTTTGGGCTGACTCGTATAAACGCATTGTCCGGTGAGAATCGGCGTCAAGAAACTCCTCGTTCGGATTGTACCGATTGGCGAACGCGCGTAGTTTCTAGGGGCAGTTAGCATCGGAACGGACCAGCTCTCCGTGGAGGAGCATGTGGTTTTCCGACTGCAAGAGCGGAAGAGAGAGCGAGGGAGAGGGATGCACGTACACCCGGTCATCGTATGACGAAGAAGGCCGTGCGGGTCGTGATGCTGCGATGATCCCTCGTACAGATACACTTTTTCACGGTGCTGGCGAGGAGAAGATGAGATAGCGAGAACGCGCATTCGCTTCTCTCCATCTTTCTTTCTCCCCATCTCCCCGCAGCATCGGTCACACCACAGGTGACTCCTCGCGGTCTTGCGCAGCTCTCGACCTCAACCTGACCCAAACCCGTACCTGACTTCCAGCGCACACCGCACCGTACGAACTGGCGATAATGGTTGTTGGCCGCAGGCTCTGCATGATACGCACTCCTTCTCAACTCCTTCCTCTTATTCCTCGTCTTTCCGTTAAGGGAGGTTTCTACTTTGTTGGGCCAAAAATACTCGATGCTTTACCATTTTTAGCTGATAAAATTGAAAATCGAATGTTGAAATTTGGTATGTTTATTAACAAGGAACATCACTTTAGGCGTTACCCCCACGTGTAGCGCAAAAAAGGCCTTTTTCGTGAATTTTTTTAAAGAAAAGTACAAAACTTTTTTAATCGATCAATATACCATCTTAAAGAACACATCTTGAAGAACTTTCGGTAATTTTTTTATTGAAAAATATTACATTGTTTAGTGGCAAATGGCCGTCAATGAAATAATGTTTTTATATACACGGTTTGCAGTGACCAACGTTGCGGCGAAGTGGATCATCTGAAAAAAAAATGCGACTGGATTTAGTCAAATATAAGTATAAACTAGTCTTTAATCGAAGGATTTTAAAAAATATTCATTTTTCACAAAATGGCGGACAGTCAAAGTTAATGGTTCGATTTTAACGAAAAAAAAAATCGAACGATTAAAGACTACATTTTTATGTATTAAATAAGCCTGCAAAATTTCAAGAAGATCGGTTCATTAGTGTTCGAGTAATCTTGGTCACCGACTTCAGAAATGCCATTTTGAGAAAAACGCGTTTAAAGTTTCAATTTCAGTTTACACGAAGAAAATATTTTTTTTTGTAAACATACATAGAGTCATCTATTCCGGGCATCAAAAAAAAAAACTGCACTTCAAATTGCACTTCAAAAAAATGCAATAAAAAAACATCGATTTTTTCAAAATCGCAAGTGGGGGCAACCCCTTAAAAGGTCTCAGGTTACTCCAGAGGCCGAAAAATAGACTTTCTGGGGATTTTTTTAAAAATACTAAATAAATCGAGATTACAAATTTTTCGAAAGTGAAAAATTTGTCTAAAAAATAACAGATAAATTATGCAATATAAAAAAAATCCTACGTACTTCCATAGACAATGTATTTTTCAAGATATATTCAACATTTCAAGTAATTCGGTTGAAAATTGTCTGAGTTATGTTTCCGGCCAACTTAAGAAATGCAGTTTTGAGATAAACGCTGCACAGCCGCCATTTTGAAATTAATCGCTTCAAAAAAATTATTGTGTACAGTCACTGATATATATGATAAACACCCTTTTTGTAATCTCGATTTATTCTGTAGTCTTTCTGAAAAAAAATCCCAAATGGCCTATTTTTTCGGCCTCTACAGTGTCCTAACCCCTTAAGCAAATTAAAAAGAACCATTTTTTTGAAAATTCCGGAGTGGTGTGACCCCTTAAGGCAATGCTCTGCAACTCCTATCTCGCGTAATTTTCAGTTCACTTTCCGCGGTGTGCATAATGCATATCCGTCCTCGTTTCGCAGCGAGAGCGAGCACTCGCGCTAATCGATCCCTGGAGGAGGCTAGCTCGGCGCACTGTATCGGGCGGCAACAATCCGCTGTTGGAGACTCACGATAGCCATGCGAGGTCGCCATTCCATCGTCGCATCCTCTCAATTCGCGCATTCGTCGACGCGCGTCGCATTGCAGAATTGCAGAGCGGGAATACCATTCGGGAGATCGGCATTTGACGTTTCATCATTGACGTGTCCTTTTTTTTGTCCTCCACACTACTCATCCGCGTGCCTCTTCTCGTCAGCCTGGAAATATGTCGCGAATGCTCGTATTATTCGTGCCGAGTGTACGACGAAGGTAGAGCCCATCGTAACGTTGCCGACGTGATAATTATTATCTCGCGTATTTCTCGCGTATCTACGTGTCCGTTTGTATCATCCTCCGGTTGTAGAAGCCCCGAGCAAGCTGGAAGTTAATTTTTCGGTGAGAATAATAATCTCTCGCTGCGAGATGACATCCCGGGTCGAGTACGTGACGAACGCGGTTCTTCAGTTACACACCGGCGCTCATCTTTCTCTATGCACCGCGCCACGTATCGTAGCTGTTTCTTCGGCCAAAGCAGACATACGTTGCGCTCAGGTATGTCCGTATATCAGAATTCCCTCAAAGCTCTCGTCTATCGCGGACGCGATATATATTCGAGGAGAACGAGACCCTGAGCTGGGGGGAGAAAGAGACGAGGAATGCATTTTACCCAAACATACCCGAGATTCTCTGCGTGTCACTGGGTCAGCAGACACGAGTTTTACGGCAACGAAATACGGATGCGTTAACGGACTAGTCTAGGGGCCGAATTTGGGGCGTTTTTTCAGGCTTAAGGCGTTACCCCCACTTGTAGCGCAAAAAAGGCCTTTTTCATGATTTTTTTGAAGAAAACTATAAAACTTTTTTAATCGATCAATATACCATTTTAAAGAACACATCTTGAAGACCTTGCAGTAATTTTTTTATTGAAAAATATTACATTGTTTAGTGGCAAATGGCCGTCAATGAAATAATGTTTTTATATACACGGTTTGCGGTGACCAACATTGCGGCGAAGTGGATCATCTGAAAAAAAAATGCGGATGGATTTAGTCAAATATAAGTATAAACTAGTCTTTAATCGAAGGATTTTAAAAAACATTCATTTTTCACAAAATGGCGGACAGTCAAAGTTAATGGTTCGATTTTAACGAAAAAAACGGCCGTTTCTTGGCTATAAAACGGCCATTTTTTTCGAAAAAAAATCGAACGATTAAAGACTACATTTTTATGTATTAAATAAGCCTGCGAAATTTCAAGAAGATCGGTTCATTAGTGTTCGAGTAATCTTGATCACCGACTTAGAAATGCCATTTTGAGAAAAACGCGTTTAAAGTTTCAATTTCAGTTTACACGAAGAAAATATTTTTTTTTGTAAACTTACATAGAGTCATCTATTCCGGGCATCAAAAAAAATTCAAATTGCACTTAAAAAAAATGCAATAAAAAAATCGACTTTTTCAAAATCGCCCCTTAACTGCGATAGGTACCCCCATGGAAATTTATGTACGTAAAATATATGCAGAAAATATATGCTACATATATATATATATCGGTCGCATATATAGCGACGAAATATAGAATACTACGTATATATTCAGTATATATGCACCAAATATATGTGCATAAAAATATATTTTCGATATATTTTTCTGACCAAAACATAAATGCTACGTATAAACACTATACATGATGCATATATGAGGCATATACGACGCATATATTTTCGATTATTTTTCAATCAATTTTTTTGTCAGAAAAATATATCAAAAATGTATGCGTCATATATGACTCATATATGTGTCATTTATGCGTCATATATAACGCATACATTTTTGATACATATTCCTGACAAAAAATATATGCTGTGTATAAACACTATTACAGTTAAACTTAATAAAACTTAAAACGTAAGCTTAAAAAAACTTGAAACTTAAACTTAAAAAAACTTAACTTACAGTTATAGTACGCTATTAAATCTAAACACTATATACAGATATGCGTAGCATATCTGTATACAAGTGGCATATATGTATCATTTAGGCAGCACATATGTGGTATGTACGCAGTGTGTATGCAACATATATGCTAAATACATGTGGTATATATGCAGGGTAAATGCTACATATATCATTGATATATGATACATTGATATACAGTAATACCACGCATATACATCTCATATGTAAAAACGTTACGAAAATTAGAATTTGGCACATATATGCAACATATATTTTCAATATATGGCATACATTTCACATATATTACAATTCTTAATAAAATAAATTTGCAGTATATTTTTGCGTATATAAATTTCCATGGGGGTAACGAAGCACAAAACATACAAACTCAGCTGGTTTTTCAACTTTTGACACCAAAAATAATATAAAATCACCTCTCACAACCGAATTGCCCGGGAGCGACTCACAGACAGGTTCAAACCTATTGGCATCCGAGGGCGGTTTTAATGTGAAAAAGACGCACATATATACATGTCCACATTTGAGAAACAGAAAAGGTTCAGTGTACCCCCTGTTGCCAGTGTTGCCACTTTGACCCCAAGCTCAATCGGCCAATTGGTTATCGAGACATCGTGGTTGCCAATTGGTTATCGAGAGGTGTAGTTACGAGAAAAACGCGCTTTCTCATGATTCCTATAAATCGGCCAATTTTGTGAGTATCATCAAACGATTTTCAGAGCCGTATTCAGAAAGGTCCGTAGACTAATGAAAAAATATTCAAAACAAACGATTTTTTCAAATTCCTAGCCAACAATACTGCCTCAACCGAATTGACCTTTGTGCACATTGATTCGAACTACGTTGGATCCCTCCCACTTCGCATTGTGATGATGTAGAAGACGTTGAAGACTCTCGTTTCGTCCAGGTCCAAAGTGCATCGCGGCACTTGGCACTTCGAAAAACGATCTTTTGCCATCGAACTGCCATAGTTATCCCCTCACATTGTTGCCGTTCCACAGGTTAATCTTGCGCACATTGGCGTTCGCGCCTCCAGCATCACCGTTTCTTCGCAAAGAGCAGGGATGCCTTTGTTCTACATCCACGTACCACAAAACGCACATGAGTGCATGAAAATGAGTAATTCGAAATGTCGCGAACAATCGCCACGCGAGCTAATAACCAGTCAGCGCATAATTCCGTCACTCCCTGAAGCTCCGCGACGTCCATCGTCACGCTCAATTCGTATTTGCAAATTCGCGTATCCAGCCTGTTGTCGAATGTACGTGGATGTGGCCGTACACTGGGAAAAAAACCAATTGAATCAAAGAAAAATATTGGTTGATCCAAATGAATGTGCTGTTGCGAAGTGCCACCGATATATGAGATTGTTCCAATACTATAAAATATTGGAAAATGTAATTGATTTAAATAACATATTATTTTATTTAAAAAACCTCCTCTGTTCTCTGAATATCTACATTATCCTTAAAAAATAATTACATTCTATTGCAATCATTCTATATACAATCTGTAGATGTATAGATGAAATAATTAAGCGGCTGCTACAACATTTGTGATTTCGTACAAAAATATAATAAATAGAATTAATTATTTCTTTACTGCATCGAAACGAATATGCCATGGGACGTAATTTTTTTAATTTGTTTAAAATCTTAAATAAAAAGTGAGCATTAGAATAATTATCGACGATAATAGTGGAGAGAATATCAGATATCCAATGCAACATCCATGGAGAGAATACCAGATACTACGCTGTGATTTTAGCCACAGGCCAAGAAGCGATGCTCTTTAGAGTTTCTCCGGCGTTTAAGTAGATTTTCGGTTCGCGCTACGCTTACGAGAAACGAGCGCGCGTGCGGCTTCTAGCGGTTACTCCGAGAACTACGGGTTTCCTCACAACTATAATTTTGGTCGCGCTCGGCCATGATTTGGTTGAATTTTTTCAACCAAATGCGCAAGAAACAAATTTTATTTTCGCATAATTTTTCAACCAATTCAGACATTTGCTTAATATTTTTCAATTCAAATAAAATATTAATATTTTAACGAATAATGTATTTGGAAATCAATATAGGATATGGTGAAAAAAAATAAAATAACACATTTACACAATAGAATAGTTATCTGAATCAAACGAGCGAAATGGAATTTTTCTTGTGTA
Organism: Ophion slaviceki; assembly: GCA_944452715.1. Lineage (NCBI taxonomy): Eukaryota > Metazoa > Arthropoda > Insecta > Hymenoptera > Ichneumonidae > Ophion > Ophion slaviceki. Next base: position 30,685,658 of record OX101788.1, on the reverse strand, counting down.
CTCGAATCAACAATATTCATGTTACGAATTGAAACGCTTTTTTTGTTCGTTGCAGAAAATGCATTCAAAACTATACAATTTGTTCGCGATAAGTTTTAGATAGTTTCGATAATATATTGTTCCCTGCTACCAATATATCTTTTGAATGAAATGTTTTTTTTTCAATTTTATCATGTTATTAAAGGGTTACCCCCACTTGCGATTTTGAAAATATCGATTTTTTTATTGCATTTTTTTGAAGTGCAATTTGAAGTGCAGTTTTTTTTATGCCCGGAATAGATGACTCTATGTAAGTTTACAAAAAAAAAATATTTTCTTCGTGTAAACTGAAATTGAAACTTCAAATGCGTTTTTCTCAAAATGCCATTTCTGAAGTCGGTGACCAAGATTACTCGAACACTAATGAACCGATCTTCTTGAAATTTTGCAGGCTTATTTAATACATAAAAATGTAGTCTTTAATCGTTCGATTTTTTTTCCAAAAAAATTGCCGTTTTATAGCCAAAAAACGGCCGTTTTTTTCGTTAAAATCGAACCATTAACTTTGACTGTCCGCCATTTTGTGAAAAATGAATATTTTTTAAAATCCTTCGATTAAAGACTAGTTTATACTTATATTTGACTAAATCCATCCGCATTTTTTCAGATGATCCACTTCGCCGCAATGTTGGTCACCGCAAACCGTGTATATAAAAACATTATTTCATTGACGGCCATTTGCCACTAAACAATGTAATATTTTTCAATAAAAAAATTACTGAATGTTCTTCAGGATGTGTTCTTTAAGATGGTATATTGATCGATTAAAAAAGTTTTGTAGTTTTCTTTAAAAAAGTTCATGAAAAAGGCCTTTTTTTGCGCTACAAGTGGGGGTAACGCCTTAATGACAATAGCGTTTTGTTTCGACTAATAAATCCGATTGTTTACACCAACAATTTTACTATTGAAACAACGAAATTTCATTCAATAACACCAATGACATTGGATCAATAATTTTTTTTCTCAGTGTAGCACCGAATGAATCGCTTGTTCCAACCAGCCAACGCTCCAAACGGTCTTTGCCACGTATAGTCCGCACCTGAGCATAGCTTGTAAGCGTCGATACGCGAAAAGTACCGCTTCGTTTGCGACATGTGCCTGATGGCAGCGAAATCCAACGTCACCGGGTAAGAAACGTACTTCCCGAGCGTCCCGCTTCCATATCACCAGCGTGGTCTTCGATGTGCGCGTGTCCATATGCGCTGGAGACGTTTTCGCATCCACGACGGCCATCGTCCGTGATGTTCCCGGGGTCACGGTTCATTCGCGGCCGTTCCAACCATTCGAATTACATGACGTTAAAATCCGTTGATCCCTGATCCGGGGAATTTCCAACTGCGCGATACCATCAACGGTATCCAAGGTGATGAATCATCGAGGTATTTGTGTCTGGCGTTTTTTCCCCGATAGCGAAAATCCAACGATTATCGGCGACGTTTCGCGGAGAGATGGCGGCTCTTCTGTATCGGCAAATGAGGAAAACAGTCGGCCTCATCTTCACCGTGTCGCATGTTGACTCGACGTTACAATAGAATTTAATTAGCCGCGACAATGCCTCGAGATTGTACCAGTCGCATCGTGCATTCCAGGGTTTCCAATCGCACGAGACTGGAGGCCTGCACACGTATGTGTGCGTGCGGTAGCTCGAGGTGACGAATGCGCTCGCCTTCGCGCAGACGCGATCGTCACCGATCGCCGTACCTATAATGGGACACAATCGCGGCTGAATCGTCATACGACCTTCGCTACTCGGGACACTCGAGGCGCGGCTTCTCTCGCCGTGACAATATATCGCCCGTTCGCCTCCTTCGTTCCACACTTAAATACAATATATAAAACACCCGCCGTCGGTGGATGTATGGTAGACGGTTATTACGTGGAATCGCTGAGCGTAATAATCCTGACATACAAACCGTCTCGCAAAGACTTTCGAGATTTCTCAAGGCATCGCCGTGCCGACGCGCCGCTCGTGTATATAGCGCACGCTGAGGTATCGCCGATTGTTGGAAAGTCATAAACACCCGCGCCGTCGACTCGCTTCAACGCTTCTCCGCGTGCCGCGAGAACGCCGCGATAACAACGACGCCGATAAAACAACCGCGGCTCCTAAACGTTCGCGCGAACCCGTTGGCATTGTCCGTTTTCCTGTCACCAATGCGCGACAAACGAGTACGCTTTTTTTGTATTCAAGCCGAGAACCGTTTTTTTTAGCTAGCTCGATTATTGTCGCTACTGGTGGTACAATGGCTGTGAATACCCGGAAAACGTCGAAAATGTATAGCGCATCGGAAAATCCGAGGATGTTCCGCGGTTGCAACCGCAAGGTCGAGTGTGCAGTTGCACCGAAGGCCATTAGCGATGTCGACGTAACTGGAGACAGGTCCAGGTTGCTAGTAGGTTTCTCTAGTTATCCCAGAATCACGCTGTTAGACACACGGACATATGTGAAATGCGAAAAAGTGCGACATAAGGCAATTTCGTACATGTAAGAGCGCCTGTGTCGCGTCGTCTTGTCGTTGCAGTAAAATCCCATCACGGGATCCCTAGAGCATACACGTGTGCAAGACCACAAAGCGTTTCTTGTTCGTTTTCTTGGTTCTGCTGTGACGAAATTCTGCAGAAGAGGCAACACAACCGCGGCCAAAGGATGTGGTGGTTCCGTTTGTCCAGTTCCGCTGTCACTAAATTTCGCAAAAGAGGGGAAACGACCGCGAGCAAGCAATGTGGTGGTTCTGTTTTCCCAGATCCACTGTCAATGAATTTCACAAAAGATTCGAAACAACCGCGGGCAAGCACTGTGTTGATTTCGTTGGAGGATCCTTTTTCACATCACGTGTCATTGGTAACACATCAGCAATGGTATCGTCTTGCGTTTACCTACGGGAAGCAATTCGTAGCATCAGCCTGACACTTTGATGATCCTTTGCCAAAGACGAATACTTTTTTGCAGTTCAGGTTCGTTCATAACCTTCATTCGACACTCCCAATTGCTCGTAACAGTACAGCACTTCAGTGATGAATATTGCTCTCGTCACAGGTAATTTCTTCTTGGCAGCGCGATCGTTTATAATCCAGATATATAATGCAGACTAGTATCTTTCGTATATGAATAGAGATGGACTCTGGTAGTGTTTCCATTTTGCCAGTTCCGGTGACACTATATTCCATAAAAGAGGCGATACAATCGCGAGCAAGGAATGCGGTGGTTCCATTTTCCCAAATCCGCTGTCACTGAATTCCGCAAAAGATTCGAAACAACCGCGGGCAAGCACTGTGTTGATTTCATTGGAGGATCCTTTTTCACATCACGTGTCATTGATAACACATCAGCAATGGTATCGTCTTGCGTTTACCTACTGGAAGCAATTCGTAGCATCATCCTGACACTTTGATGATCCTTTGCCAAAGACGAATACTTTTTTGCAGTTCAGGTGCGTTCATAACCTTCATTCGACACTCCCAATTGCTCGTAACAGTACAGCACTTCAGTGATGAATATTGCTCTCGTCACAGGTAATTTCGTCTTGGCAGCGCGATCGTTTATAATCCAGATATATGATGCAGGTATCTTTCGTATGTGAATGAAGATGGGCTATATCGAAGGTGCAAGAAATGCGAATTACGTGTGGTGCGTACGTGTGGCTGATGCCGGAGGGGTATGGTCCACCAGATCGCGAAGCCCGTCGGAGAGAGTGATTCAAACACGAACGTATAAATATATCTATATATGTAATCGAATGCTAGTGACCAGCAGGACGTATTATCATGTGGAAAATGGAATGGCTCTACGTGATAAATGACAGCAGTTACGCCCTTTGTTTTCTCGGCAATGTGCACATATATATGTATATATATACGTTTTAAGTGTAAAAACATCACACGTAGAACGTATTAGTCTAACTCGCGCCGCATATCTTTCGTATGTGTAGCGAGCGCGTTCACGGCTGTGCAGATCCTTATGCGTCGCTTTGGCTGTTGCTAGCTACTGCATTATGCATTAGTCATGATTACAAAGTAAGTGGGCAAGCTCTCGTGCTGTCTCCTGTCCATATATACATATACACATATACACATACGTACACATAGCCGTGTATATGAGGCATCTACAGCGGCAATAACGGCGTATATTTACGGTGCTTATGATTTTCCACTTGAAATGGGCATAACCCTCTCGTGCCCGTACTTAATAGCCTATACCTTATGCCCCGGCTCGAGGCTATATCTTGCCGCAAATTTACAGCGTCAACGGGCGAGAGCCGCGATACGGTAGACCGAAGGCAAAAAACGTGTCAAAGGCCGTAAGGACATTAGCGATTGTCGCTTTCTTTTGTTGAGAGATGCTGCGGCGCGGTCAACGCTTCCATCAACATCGTCTTGATGGAACTCTGGCTGAATCAAAGGCTGATACTCGTTAAGAAAATGATGATTCCGACGGTTTTCGATATTTTTGTTTATGTGCATTGTTCTTTCCAGGACTGGTCCTCTAAGGAATATTGCAATGTTACTTTTGAGCATTATTAGAATCCCATTGCTTTTACTTTTGATCCACACTTGTTGCGGCATTATTTTCACTTCCGGGCAGATTGGAGTGTCGTCCACAGCCAGTCTTACCTAATGCACTACCGTATTGGATTTGCACGAAAGACGAAAACCCAGCACTTTTAGCCTAGAATTAGAATTTTTGACTGAAGCTGGATGGTTGCATACTGAAAGTAACCCTAATTTTGCAGCTCAACTCGCCCCCAACCCTAAGAAATAGGGGTTGAAAACTTAAAAATCGCCGTATCTCGATAATTAATAGCCCGCTGAAATAATGTTTCAAACAAAAGTTGTTTGAAATAATAAAATACGTATAAAGTTATCTGACGCCCAATCCCCTATCTTTGAAACTAGCGGCAGAAAAACACTAGAGCGTCACTGACCTATACAAGGACGCAGCGATGTGTCTACTCCGCTTGCACGCGCATCAACCCCTGAATTTTCTAGTCGATTTTGTGCCGCCATTTTCGAAGATAAGGGGTTGGCCGTCAAATAATTTTATACGTATTTTATTATTCCAAACAACTTTTGTTTGAAGCATTTCTTGATCGGGCTATTAGTTATCGAGATACGGCGATTTTTAAGTTTTCATCCCGCATTTCTTAGGGTCGGAGCCAGTTTAGGGACAAAATTTCATTGGGGTTACTTTCAGTATGCGTTAAAAATCGCCGTATCTCAATAATTAATAGTCCGATCAAAAAATGTTTCAAACAAAAGTTGTTTGGAATAATAAAATACGTATAAAGTTATCTGACGTCCAGTCCCCTATCTTTGAAACTAACGGCACAAATACGCTAGAGCATCACTGACCCAGACAAGTACGCAGCGATGTGTCTACTCCGCTTGCACACGCATTTACCCCGAATTTTCTAATCGTTTTTGTGCCGCTATTTTCGAAGATAGGGGGTTGGACGTCAGATAACTTTATACGTATTTCAATATTCCAAACAACTTTTGTTTGAATAATTTTTTCATCGAGCTATTAATTATCGAGATACGGCAATTTTTACGTTTTCAATCCCTATTTCTTAGGGTTGACGCGAGTTTAGGGGCAACATTTCATTGGGATTACTTCCAGTATGCAATCATTTACCTACAGTCAAACATTTCTAATTCTACGCTAAAAGTGCTGGGTTTTCGTCTCTTTTACTGGACTATCAAGTGCCTTTCGCATCTAAGCAACTATAGGAGCCCAGATGAACGGTGCTCCACATGGGACATCATCGAAGCTGCACATCGACCGCGCGATCGCTACCATCGTATTGTTCAATATCATCACTTTTTCGAGGACTGATATTGTTGCGAGCTATAACATTCCGTTAAACTTCACTCGTATCATCGTTGTCAATAGGCCAGCGCGGTTTCATCACGCGGTAAAATCGGGCGTTTCTAAATTCGGCCGATCCGTTAAGTCGATTAGTACAGACACTCGAATTTCATTCGTAACTTTCACTCGCAGTCGTACCTTACGTTCCGTTGCGTCAGCTGGAGCAACTTTATCAACAACATTGACGTTAACTTCCATCAACCGTTGAATGAAATGCGTTTATTGTATTGCCAACAACGTCGGCCATGCGCATAGTCGATTTGGTCGAGTGTCTTTCAGCAGCAATTAGCTACGGTATATCGAAGACAGAATTGCCTCGCGGCTCGCCATTCGGGGACAAAAAGAAATATCACAGCACCATTTCGTTGCCACTTGGCTGGTATTCGAATAAGTGGAGTAAATATATCTCAATTTTTCAAAGGTGAGGCGGCACACGGTCGCGATGAATGTAGTCCCGATTGCAATGTGTCCGTCGTTCTCTTTGTTATCTTCCGTTAAACTTTGATTATGCGACACGCGTTTTACGATAACATTGAATCTATTGGTACATTGAACATTGATCGATCGAACTAGAAGAACAGCGATTGTTCCGTGGAAACTTGATTCGACGTATGTTCGACGTACTTTGTCTTGGATGAAGTGGTATTCCATTTGCGAGGCTTCGCAAAGACGTGATATTCCGTCGGTGTCCGACATCCGAAGCGCGAATAGTTGCGTATATGTTGAATTCCAGTCAGGCAGCCTTGCCGAGGCCGCTGGACCCCTCAGAGACGAAAGTGTGCAATATAAACGCTCGCGCTTGCATTCAGGCATGAACGCGGTGAGGAAGCGGCACGTATTATTGCAACCGTTGGCGCATCCGGTTCTTCGGTAATTTTCACAAACTTCAGCAGACGGGATTCGGTGAAAATCACTTTCGATCGCCAGTCACGGGTTAGGGCTGCTCTTTGCCTCTCTCTCTCTCTCTCTGTCTCTCTCTCTCTCTCTCTCTCTCTCTCTCTCTCTCTCTCTCTCTCTCTCTCTCTCTCTCTCTCTCTCTCTCTCTCTCTCTCTCGATTCTTTCGTATATAATTACCGTTCACTGATTTATGGCCAATGCTTCGATTGACTCTGTCATTTGTATCGAGAGTGAAGGTGAAAGATTTTCGAGACTGGCAACCTTGGAAAAGGCAGGCAGAACGCGCCGTATAAATTCGAGATATGTCTTTTTGTTTACGTGTATGTGTGTGTGTGCAGACTCGCAATGAACGAATGTCTCATAGTGTTGCTCCATACGAATTGCATGTAACAGGTGTTCAGACAGGTGACATTTCAATAGTTCAATTCCCAGCTTGTAGGTCACACACGACATATTTTTGTATAATTAAAATCGCTACTTCGTATCTTTTTCAACGATTTCATGTGCAACGTTCTCGCAATCGTGTACACAATCGTGCACGCTGCGGCGGAGTGATATAATCGATACTCTGACATACAAAGTGACTTCTAATTTCAAACATGTCATTGCATTTTCATTTGAATCGTATTATTGGATAAGTGCGAATTATCGACACGCGCGAATAGGCAAAGATACCAATTTAAAGCAGGTTTCTACTTTGCTGGGCCAAAAAATGTTTAATTTTTCACCAATTTTTTATGCGAAATATATTAGACATAGGATGTTGAAATTTCGTAGGTTTACCAAGTGGTTTTTATTGAACATGATAATATTTTAAAGAGTTTGACTAAACATGGTACGGGGAGTGGGAGGAGCCTGTATGTCGCTGCGCCCGCGATGATATTCTTCGCTTGCGGGAGTTTTAATTTCTGAACAGGTGATCTGAAGCAAAAAATCAATCATAGATTTACTATGGACAATATTGTGTGTAGGATGAACTAGAATGAAGAAGAAAAATTGAAAAAAGAAAAAATTGTGAGCGATCGAAGGGGAAGTATACTTTTATTGTCAAACAATTTTGCAGTTTTTTGTTCATAAAATAAAAATGTCTGAACATTTTTTTATTATTCTAGTTCAATTAATGAAGGCGTTTGTTGTATATATGCCTGCCAAATTTCACGATTGTTCATCTAAGGCATGTAGGAGCACTTTCGCAAACTTGGAAAACGTGGTCCCGAGAAAAACACGTTCAAAGTTAAACCGAAGTTTATGTGCGAATAAAGTGAAAAGTTTCATGCTTACACCTAAACTGCTATGACAGGACCATAGAGTACACCTTCCTTTTCCTTGGCTCGTTCTGATACAGCAAAATAAATAAATAAATGTTTTGGCCCAACAAAGTAGAAACCTCCCTTAACCCTCTATATCACCGTGTGACAGTTCTGTAACAAACCATTCATTCCTCACGAAATCCCATATTCGCATTTCATCCTTTTCCAAATAAATGTCATACGACGGCTACTGCCGTTCTATTGTTTTTTGGTGCAATTCATGCAAACTAGATGGCGTTGGCTGGATCAAGTTTTGTTCGAAGTGCACTTATCACGAGATTGCAAGATTCGAAGGCGCGTAAAGTTTACGAAAATAAATCAAAGATACCAAAACGACAAACAATAAGAATAAATATGGCGTCCCTTTGTATTAAAACAAGCAAAACAACTACTTCAAAGAATTCCATACGTCATCAAGGAACGTTACGACACAATACAATATGTTTGGCGCACTCCCTTTATTGCTTTATAACTGATAGCCCCCTGAATTATTTTTTTAAAAACAAAATAAGAAGTGTTTATTTTATTTATTAAAACCTTTATTATATATGCATATATATATATATATATATATATACAGGGTGTCCCATTTTAATCTTACACCTGAATTTTCTCGAAAAATATTGCGGACGAACTATTGTGTGGAACAAAACTTCTAGGGATTGAAGGGGGACGTTTGAAAAAAATTTATTTGAGGAGCCAAAATTCAAAATGGCGGTATTACAAAGGCTGACATGTTTTTTTGAAACGGAAACATAACTTTTTTTTATTTCCAAAAAATTTGTCAGATGAAAACTAAAAACTTTTGTTGAAAAAATTTTTTGATAAAGTTCATAGTTTTCAAGTGAGAACATCATTTTCAATTATTTCAGATGTATCCAGGATTTGTGTGTATGTGTGTGTGTGTGTGTGTGTGTGTGTGTGTGTGTGTGTGTGTGTGTGTGTGTGTGTGTGTGTGTGTGTGGGCGCGCATGCGTGTATGTGTGTGGATGTGTGTGTGTGTGTGTGTGTGTGTGTGTGTGTGTGTGTGTGTGTGTGTGTGTGTGTGTGTGTGTGTGTGTGTGTGTGTGCATGTGCGTGCGTGTGGAACACTGTTGAAAATTATGTTTTTTTGTTTTCAAATTTGGACGATATTTCATGAGAAAATTTTGGAGGAAAATCGATGAAAAATAGTTTTTTTCCATTTTAATAGCGTTTGTGCCATTTTCAGGCCCAAAAACGTGTTTCTTTAAATCCTTGACGAACTTTGATCACGATGGGTAGAAACACACACACACACACACACACAAATCCTGGATACATCTGAAATAATTGAAAATGATGTTCTCACTTGAAAACTATGAACTTTACCAAAAAATTTTTTCAACAAAAGTTTTTAGTTTTCAGCTGACAAATTTTTTGGCAATAAAAAAAGTTATGTTTCCGTTTGAAAAAAAACATGTCAGCCTTTGTAACGCCGCCATTTTGAATTTTGGCTCCTCAAATAAATTTTTTTCAAACGTCCCCCTTCAATCCCTAGAAGTTTTGTTCCACACAATATTTCGTCCGAGCAATATTTTTCGAGAAAATTCAGGTGTAAGATTAAAATGGGACACCCTGTATATATATATATATATATATATATATATATATATATATATATATATATATTAGTCGACTATTTTTAAATGTCTACGTTGTTGCGTTATGAAGGGGTAAATATGCCTATATATCGGTCGAGGTTCGAGGCGACGAAACTTTACACATTCATGATGTTGCAGTTTGCATCGTGGGAATGCAACGAAATATTTTTTTTACTGAATTTCGAAAAATCGGGTGATCATTTTTTAAGCTCCGTATTAGCTATCTAAAACCTAAATGTACGAAACATCATTTTCGATACTAATAAAAGTAAGGAAGTGAAAAAAAATCGTTGCTGGCCAACGATGCAGACATCAAGCCCATGTACATTCTTTCATACATAAACTGTAAGTTGCTCTTTATCGTTGCACGGAGAAAAAAAGCGACTTGGAACAATCAGGTGTTAGAGGAATGAATACAAATGAGGTGCAATAACTGCTCCATTCACGTGCCCTCTGTTTGTGTTTTTGTGTTTGTAATTTTTTGGAACACGAGCTTAACCAGGTGAAATAAATTGGTGCAAGGTAATTGACTATATTTTTAGGTTTTAACCTTTAAGGGGTGACGTGGGTTTGGAAACCAAAATAGCATATTTTCTCTTATTAAAAAAAATGTAGTATATAAATTATTTTATTAAAAATGTTAAGCACATAAAAGAGCGACATTTTAACAGTATTTAAACGAAAATTTTGTTGATTTTTTGGACGTACTTTTCATTTAAATTTTATGCATTTCGAAATCACATATTCTTATCCACTGAAAATAGAAAATCATGCATGGGAGGACTGATCTAGAAGTAATAATGTTACCTTGGCTGTTGCTTTCCAATCTACCCTGCACGACTAGCCTTGGTGAAGAATAATTCTATGTAACGAAGGAATAATCTTCCATTTGAAACAAGTCCTAAATTATCTCGTCCTAAAGTCTTCCTCCATGTCGTATGAAAAACAGCAAAATCTACTCGTTCATAGAACTTTGCGAGTGCGATAAAACGGAGAGGAAGAAATCTGGAAGATTTTCACACTTTTTGTCGAGCCCGCTGCGGCGAAGATCGTTTTTAACTTTTTGACAGCTCGTATTCGTTGTATCGCTCGGTCATTAAGCCATCGTCGGAAAAAGCTGGCGACGATCACGAGCGGCAAAGGAACGAGAGTAAAGGGTAGATACTGCACTCTGTTTAAGCGAAATTATCGCGAGGTAACGAGGCGCGTGATTAACGTCGACTCTTCTCTCTTTCTGCCCGTTTCTCTCTCCATTTCTTGTGGCGAATGTGCAACCATTCTATATAATAGCTGCACGATCTGTGAGATATCGTATTTTTGTTTTTTTTTTCTACCGAATACCGCCCGCGAGCGGCAGCGTGCTTTTCGCGTATCGAAAAATTGCAACGCGCCCTTCGAGTAATAGCCGAGGATTTCAGCAACGGAAATAATGTATCGGAGACTCTGCGATACACAGGATGACAATTATAAGGTGGCCTGTGTTTATTTTAACCTTGTGCGGTTGCAATGTAATTTCAACGTTTTACATTGCTTTAACTGGATTTATGCCTAGTTGTAACAATCGAAATCAGCTCATTTTTGGGATTTTTTAAGGGGTTAGCCCCACTTGCGATTTTGAAAAAATCGATTTTTTTTTATTGCATTTTTTTGAAGTGCAATTTGAAGTGCAGTTTTTTTTATGCCCGGAATAGATGACTCTATGTAAGTTTACAAAAAAAAAATATTTTCTTCGTGTAAACTGAAATTGAAACTTTAAACGCGTTTTTCTCAAAATGGCATTTCTGAAGTCGGTGACCAAGATTACTTGAACACTAATGAACCGATCTTCTTGAAATTTTGCAGGCTTATTTAATACATAAAAATGTAGTCTTTAATCGTTCGATTTTTTTTTTCGAAAAAAAAAATGGCCGTTTTATAGCCAAAAAACGGCCGTTTTTTTTTCGTTAAGATCGAACCATTAACTTTGACTGTCCGCCATTTTTCAAAAAATGAATATTTTTTAAAATCCTTCGATTAAAGACTAGTTTATACTTATATTTGACTAAATCCATCCGCATTTTTTTTTCAGATGATCCACTTCGCCGCAATGTTGGTCACCGCAAACCGTGTATATAAAAACATTATTTCATTGACGGTCATTTGCCACTAAACAATGTAATATTTTTCAATAAAAAAATTACTGAAAGTTCTTCAAGATGTGTTCTTTAAGATGGTATATTGATCGATTAAAAAAGTTTTGTAGTTTTCTTTTAAAAAATTCATGAAAAAGGCCTTTTTTGCGCTACAAGTGGGGGTAACGCCTTAATAGAAAACTGTGATGATACATTTCTACAAAAATTAGGGATAATTCTTTAGATAAGTGAGTTTTCCGAAAAATGAGCCTAAGGTTTTTGTTGTTACTATATTCTCACTTATTGGGTTATAAATTGATGTTCAGTGGGGGGAAGCTGAAATTCACCCCTCCATAAAAAGTTATAGGGGTTTTCAAGTTCGCGGAAACACGTGATAAAATGGGGCATCTTTGAACATTTTGACGCCTATATTGAATTTTTTGGGTTTGTTTTGGTCCCAAACCCAAACAAACCCAAACAAACAAAAAAATCCAAATGTGCAAAAATCTAAAGTGCAAAAGTTATGATTTTGGTTGCTATAGATTGCTAATAATCACCAGAAATTTCATAGTGAAATTTCGTTTGGGGTGAAATCATCCCCGTGCGACCGCGCACAGTTGAGGATCTGATGCAGAGATTTTGCGACCAACAAAAGTACTATATTCCATGGTTGTTAAAAGTTTTCTCCGAAAAAAATATAGCGTATTTTTCTAATGAGTAGAATAGCCAGATAAAATTAAGCATTTTTGAAAATAAATTTAAATTCTACTTTGAACTCAGCAGAATGAAGATCATTTAATTCCGAATACAAAATACCCGAAAAAAAAATTTCCAGAGTATTTGGAATACGAAATAGCTTTAAAAACTTTTTTGAATGGAATTAAATTTTATTAATCCACTTCATAATTCATCTTCGATGACTTTCTTCTCGATACCGGGACTCTTCTGTACTCAAAGTCGAATTCTGATATTTTTTTCTAGAACGCTCGATTTTTTATGGCAAATACCATTCCCCACAAAAATACGCTATATTTTTTTCGAACTATAAGGAGTACAACTTTGCAGTGACCGTTTTTTTCAAAAGTTTAAGGCTTTATTATAAAAAAGTGGCTACATATTTTTTAATCAAAGTACTGCCCGTCGCTAGCTACGACTTCGGCCCATCTTTCAGGTAGCATTCGAATCCCGCGTCGATAAAAGTCTTGGTCCTTGGAGGCAATCCAGGAATCGACCCAATTTTTGACTTCTTTGTAAGTACCAAAGTGCTGGTCAGCCAAATCGTGTGCCATTGACCGGAACAAGTGATAGTCGGAAGGGGCAATGTCTGGAGAGTACGGCGGGTGGGATAAAACCTCCCATTTCAGCGTTTCCAAGTACTTTTTCACGACATTTGCAACATGGGGTCGGGCATTGTCATGCTGCAGTATCACCTTGTCATGTCTTTCGTTGAATTGTGGCCGTTTCTCTTTGAGTGCCTCACTCAAGCGCATCAACTGACGTCGGTAGAGTTCTCCTGTGATGGTTTCGGATGGTTTGAACAGCTCATAGTACACAACGCCCAGCTGTCAGCCCGTCTTCAAAAACTTTCTGCCTTCCGCCACCATGCTTGTTCTCGACCTCAAAATCTCCACTTTTGAAGCGTTGAAACCACCGCCGTCACGTTTTCTCACTAATAGAATCCTCCCCGTAAGCATCTACAAGCAAACGGTGGGCCTCAGCCGCAGATTTCTTGATGTTGAAGAAGTAAATCATAACCTCCCGCAAATGCTGCGAATTCGGTTCGTAGGTTGCCATGTTTGAGTGCCTATAACTTTATAATGCATACACGTATCCGTTAGCTTTTTTAAATTGTTTACATTGGCAGAGCCTCTAGTTTAAAATGCCACTTTTTTATTGAGCTAGGACCACTACTTCGGCCGCAGTGGCTCTCTAAGTAAAACGGTCACTGCAAAGTTGTACTCCTAATAGATTTGAAAATTCATCGAAAATCATATTTTTATCAATCGAGAAATGTCCGTGCAAGGCCCTTAAGGAATATTTTTTTTATGATAAAAGTTTTTAACTTTAGGAAAACGATAATTTTTTTTTCTCAAAATATTGAACAATACTGTTTTGCGGTATTGCCATATGTCTTCTTACTAAAGAGGACAAATATTTTTTACGAATAATTATTCTGTCTTTACTAAACGTTTTTAGCGAAACTGAATAGTAAAGGCGATCCCAACTTTTTTCACTTTTTCCCTAACTAGTTTGCTATCTAAACATATTTTTTTTTCAAAATTTATAAACACAATGGAATGGTACGACGGATTACGTGACCTGACTTTCGGTCAATACAGAACCTGCAGTGTTGAAAGTTGCAATTTTAAAACCCATTATATTCCAATCTAAATAGTCCACTGTTCTGAAATTTCCCTCAAACATGCATAATGATATGAACAACGTCCGGTTAAAATTTGAACAAAATCTAGAGAAATCAAGAGCGCGCGCTCTTTCGACCTTAAGGGGTTAGGCCACTCTAGAGGCCGAAAAATAGGCTTTTTGGGGATTTTTTTTCAGAAAAACTACAAAATAAATCGAGATTACAAAAAAGGGTGTTTGTCATACATATCAGTGACTGTATACAATAATTTTTTGAAGCGATTAATTTAAAAATGGCGGCTGTGCAACGTTTATATCAAAACTGCATTTTTTAAGTTCCCCGGAAACATAACTCAGACAATTTTCAACCGATTCACTTGAAATATTGAATATATCTTGAAAAATACATTGTCTATGGAACCACGTAGGATTTTTTTTATATTGCATAGTTCATTTGTCATTAACAATTATCCGACGATTTTTTATGCAAATTTTTTACTTTCCAAGAGATAAACACTGCACAGCCGCCATTTTGAAATTTCTCGCTTCAAAAATTATTGTATACAATCACTGATATGTATGACAAACACCCTTTATCGTAATCTCGATTTATTTTGTAGTTTTGCTGAAGAAAAATATACCCCGAAAAGCCTATTTTTCGGCCTCTAGAGTGGCCTACGGCCTTAAGGCGTTACCCCCACTTGTAGCGCAAAAAAGGCCTTTTTCATGAATTTTTTTAAAGAAAACTACAAAACTTTTTTAATCGATCAATATACCATCTTAAAGAACACATCTTGAAGAACTTTCAGTAATTTTTTATTGAAAAATATTACATTGTTTAGTGGCAAATGGCCGTCAATGAAATAATGTTTTTATATACACGGTTTGCGGTGACCAACATTGCGGCGAAGTGGATCATCTGAAAAAAAAATGCGGATGGATTTAGTCAAATATAAGTATAAACTAGTCTTTAATCGAAGGATTTTAAAAAATATTCATTTTTCACAAAATGGCGGACAGTCAAAGTTAATGGTTCGATATTAACGAAAAAAAAAAACGGCCGTTTTTTGGCTATAAAACGGCCATTTTTTTCGAAAAAAAATCGAACGATTAAAGACTACATTTTTATGTATTAAATAAGCCTGCAAAATTTCAAGAAGATCGGTTCATTAGTGTTCGAGTAATCTTGGTCACCGACTTCAGAAATGCCGTTTTGAGAAACGGGTTTAAAGTTTCAATTTCAGTTTACACGAAGAAAATATTTTTTTTTGTAAACTTACATAGAGTCATCTATTCCGGGCATAAAAAAAACTGCATTTCAAATTGCACTTCAAAAAAATGCAATAAAAAAAATCGATTTTTTCAAAATCGCAAGTGGGGGTAACCCCTTAAAAGGCACATGGCCTCAAAACGGTCACCCTGTATATCATGAGTTTGTCCGCGATTCTTTCTGCCATTGAAGCGATAATTTCACGCTATCCGTGTCCGCGCAACCCCATAAACTGCAATACGTATATATTTTCGTCGGAATTGCTCTTTAGTCGTCAATTAGGTATATCATTCGATGGAGCCGGAGAAACGCGCACGTGGGTACCAACAATAACAAATGATCGAGGCACCCATGCGGGCGCGCGACACGCGGCGAATCTCGCACCGATATCTCAATACTTGGAATTTGTTTTACCGTGCATTAAGAGTGCGCGGGCGCGAAATACGTGTACGTCGTACGTAGCGGCGATTTAGCCCTCGCGGTAATCGCGTGGCGAGCACACGGGAGTTTTAATCTCGCTACTGCACATATGCATGCTCGAAAGCACTCGATGCCGTCTCTCGTGTTACAATACCGAGCGAGCAAATCGTTTTTCTCCCGTCGCGGGCCGGACACGCACCGCGCGAGGACAATAACTATATCATTCCTGACAGTCTGGAATTGAATTCCCCGTGACGTACGTATATACTCGCTCGTTGTAAATCTCGACTTATCGTTATCGACAGAAATGCTTTCGTTTCGCGTTTTCGCCCTCGCGCGAGTATGTCGCCGAAGTCGACTCGGATTATGGGCCAACAAATGTACGGATGAATAATGGTGGTCCCGGGCACTTTCCCTCTGTGTTCACGCGTTTCAGACCGGTTCGGAAATCTTGGGTTTCGAGCTTGTACACATAACCCCCGGGCTACACAATCCAGTTCGTCGATTCAATTGAAACATTTTTGTTTCGCGTGGTCTCTCTTGTTCCCCCGCTATCCGAGACTGATAATTAATGAAATTCTACCGGTGGAGAAAAGAGTCTGAAAAAAATGGTCACTACCCGTGCAGAAATTGTCGTGGGGATCCAATTGGATTACTTGTGCCTACTTCCTCATAGGGATCCAATCGACCATTGCATTGGATCACTATACCGAAACGTCAACTTTGTGCGTTGGATTGGGACATTGGATTCCCCATTGGAATCCAATTTGAATCCTGAAGGATTCACACGTTGTCTGTAGGTTGAAGTTTCTAAATAAAATGTATATAGATATACAAATGAGTAGATCTTAAAAAAGTATAAAACTCGTCTTAAAAAAGTACATCTCAAAAATCGATTTATAGCCTTATATACGCAATTTAATTGATTTTCGTAAATAGCCGCAGAAGCTGTGAAAACAGTGATGCACAAGTCGCAAAAAAAAGGTTACACAATATTTATTCAGGCTCTTGCCTGCATAACATAAAAACAATTGTGGAAATATCAGAATGACGGAGTTATTAGCCGGTAAATAAATGTTTTTTCCTCGCGGTCAGGTTCACGGTGTGAGTTCTCGGCGATGAACTAAGCGTGGGAAATGGACATCTTTATAATTACCTAACGGATGTCCCTCTGATGTGACCCGACAAAAATATTTAGAAAAGAGTATCTTGAAATGGGTGCACCTAATCATTTCGACTCAATTTTCTAGTAATAAATTATGAATTAAAAAAATTGGGTATTCAATGTTTTTACTTTCCAAGGTAAACCTGAAAAAATATAAACATTGATGACCCATTTTTTCAAATTGATAATTTATTAGTCGAAAATGAGTGAAAAAGATGAAGGATTAAATTGATTCAATTGAGTCTAAAAGATAAGAACAATGTGCTGTAAAAATTTGACAGCGATCGGAACCTCGGTTCGTGTGTTTGGACTCATTTACACCATGAACCTGAGCATCAAGAAAAACCATTTATTTGCCGGCTAAAATACCTTCGCCATTTTTAAATATTTATGCCATTTTTTTTGTCATGCAGTTAAAAATATGAAAAAATATTGTATTAAAAACAAATTAGCCATTTATCCCTCACTTTTTTAGACGGCTTTTGTAAACGTACCTACGAAAATCAATTAAATCGCGTATATAAGGCCTTAAATACCATCAGCGAAAATCCACTGTATCGTTTGTTATTTATTTTTCTGCACGTTGGCATAATAGAATCGTTTTTTGTCGTGACTGTTTACATATTTTCGATTCGAACGTGATAAGAATTCTCAAACGGCGTTCATCGGGGAAGAGTGTAGAATCCAATTGAATCCCATTGAGGTCCTCATGTGGGGTGTCCCTAAAAAATCCCTATAGAGACGTAGGTGCATCTTAGAACCACCCAACGAATTCCCGGAATCATGAATTTTATTTTTACAGATCCAACGCATTCTGTTTGGGAATTTTGAATAAAAAATTGTTAAACGACGTCAATGGGGAAATAGTGCTAAATCCACTTGAATTCAAATGTGGCGTCCCATGAAATCCCTATAGGGACGTTGTAGATTCCAGGGACTCTTCGACAAATTTCTGCACCGGTACTAACGAGCCTAGACGTCAAATCTCCCCGAGAATTGTAAAGAAAACACGAAGAAAAAATAACGAGTTACGTGCAGCTGAACTGACTTTGGGCTGAAAAAGAAAACGACGCGTTATCGATACGAATGGAGATTTAAAAATGTACGTAAAAAATACCCGAGTGTAATTATCGTCGTACAGTGCGCGCCCGCTATGGGAACCGTGCACACTCACATACACGATGTTCAGAATCGTGTGCAACGCGAGTCGTGTTTTTCTCAAGCAAAAGCGAAGAGGCCGAGAGAAGACGGCCCCGCGGGTGTGAAATGTCGTAACGACGTGTTAAAACGAAGCTAACTTGCGCGAGCACGTATGTCGTTAGCGGAGAGTTCTCTCGTCGTAGATTTCCCGCTCGTTCCCGACAAAAATCCATTCGCTCTTGTACTACACGTACGCATACACACGCGCACACAAATGTCTGTATGCGTGTGGGTGGCTGAACTACGTACTATATTATTTGCCGGAAGGAACAGTCGAGGAAAATTCTTTAGAAATTTTGCAGGCGCATTTTTGCAGAATAAAATATAATACTGGTAATAATGGAAATTCAATTCGACACCTTCCATAGGGTGGGGATCGGAAATTCGAACGATCAATATTCAGAAGGACCGAAATTCCGAATTCAGTAATGACGAACGTTCCAATATACACAGAACAATCTTATGATAGTCTGTAAAATCGTTAAAGGGTTAGGCCACAGTAACGGGTATTAAATCATGTGCGAATTTAACTTTTTTTTCGCATGAAAAAGTGATTCACTCATAAAATTAATTGCACATCTATTTAGTATGAATATCAAGCTGTTAGAAAAAATATTTTTTTTTTCGATGTACACAATGGCCGACCACTAATATTTTCTTTTGTTATCTTTTTTTAGGCGCACCGCGGCGTGATATTCAGCATCCACAATTTTTTAACTAGAACAAAAAACAAAAATTCTCGTCAATCTACATTGGAATACCTAGAGAAGTACGTACGGAATTAAAAAAATATTGTTTTATTCAAAAGTTGTAGGTATTTGAACTTAAGAAATGAATTTTCAGTGAAAAATTTCGTTATAACTGTTCATAAACTGCTCATAAAATGAAAAGTTTTCGATTAATCAGAAATTCCGTACGTACTTCTCTGCGAAATGCAATTAGGAACATAACTTTTAAATTTGAAGTGAATCGAGTGAAAATTGTTGAAGTTATTTGTCACGCCAATTGGAAAAAAAACTGTTTCGAGAAGTTTCGAGTAGTCGGCCATTTTGTACATCGAAAAAAAAATATAAATTTTTTCTAACAGCTTCATATTCATACTAAATAGATGTGTAATTAATTTATGACTGAATCACTTTTTCATACGAAAAAAAATTGTCAAATTCGCACATGATTTTATACCCGTTACTGTGACCTAACCTCTTAATCGAAACTACGAATACAAAAATCTCGAAGTTGATTTATAGCGAAAACAAATATCATATTTAACAAAATAATGAGAGATATATTATCATTTTGCCTGTTAACATACACCAAACAATTTGAGACATCAAATCGTCGAATTGTGAAAATTACGACAGTTTACAATTTCGAATTTATTAAAACAAAGGACCAAAAAGTCCATCAGTTAGAATAGCGATGGGCCATAATGGCGAACGGTCCGGATAGCGAAAATTTGGGATCGAGCAATACTACTTGCGCTTCAGAATGAAGATGGCAGATGGCGTTAGTGGTCAGTCGAGTCAGGCAGCCATGTCATGTTCGCCATTTAGGTATTCGCCATTTCGGACCATCGATCATTTGCGTTTCTAAGATCTACACATTCGAAGTTTGTAATCTCGATACATGGCTTTTTGCTATAGACGGTATTACAAATATTCGATACTCACTTTTTTCTATTTCGGAGATATGAATGTTGTAGATTGTTCGAATCTGTATTTGTATGACTCAAACTGCAGACTATCTAATACGTTCTCGAATAAATGAGCTCTCGAATAAATAATCCTTTGGTGTAATAGTTATTCGATTTCGTCATTTGCCAAAGGATAAAATTTCGAATAATTTAACCTTCGTTATTTTGAGAGTTCACAATTCTGCCGTTTCGAAATCTTTGTCGTTCTATATTTGGTAATTCGACATTTTGACCCCTTCCATATACGCGAGTGGGAAAAATTTTCCTCGCAAATTTTATCGTCCCGTTTGCAGGACGTTTCACGAGCTTCAAATACGCGAATATCAGGTTTCCCCTTTGCATAATTCGGAGAAATTCTTTTTTGTTCTGTCGTCACCCACAAAGTATCGTCCGTTTGATTTTCTGAAGTTACGATATTTGTCGTACGTGATTGCTGGTCGTCATGAGTAGGCTTGCAGGCAGACGCGTGAAACGCCGCAAGTCTCGTTTCTCCCAAGAAACAAGTGCAAAAAATCACCCGCGTTGAAGCCGTTATTCCGATAGGAAGGATGTTTGCTCTACGGGGTTCTTTTTTACAGATTTCGCGGTCCTCTCGTCCCACCAGCTGCTCACGACACTCTTCAAGAACTCTTGTAAGTTCGTCGTACTAATTATCTTTGAGAAGTGGGCAACCGGAGAATGGCCAACTTCCTGAACGGTGAAGTTGATCGCACTGGTGGCACAGAAGGATGACGTTAATTAAAAGCTCGACGTTTTGTCAGAGTGGACGATCGGTGAGGTCCAAACCGATTTAACGGGTTTCGACTAGTTGTAACAGTCGAAAAAAGTCCATTTCTTTATTATTTTTTTTTAGAAAATTGTGATGACAAATTTATACGAAAACTGAGTATTTGAAAAAGTATCATGTGAAGAACAGTCTGTAATTTTTTGGTGTACAAATATTTGATTATAATCGATTCACAGCCGATTTCCGGGTTGCACCTTTCGAAAACCTCTTTTGCAGTGGGCAATGCTATTCTGAACCAGGTAATCTTATATCGAAAAAATTACGCAGATTTTGTTAGTATATTAGTTTATCCTATGATTAATCGAAGGAATTTGCGAAACATCAAGTTCATAAAAATTGCGCGTGCTCAAAGT
Source organism: Ophion slaviceki (assembly GCA_944452715.1). Classification (NCBI taxonomy): domain Eukaryota; kingdom Metazoa; phylum Arthropoda; class Insecta; order Hymenoptera; family Ichneumonidae; genus Ophion; species Ophion slaviceki. Next base: position 30,664,563 of record OX101788.1, on the reverse strand, counting down.
GAGTCTTGATTTTGCAAAAAAAGTTGGGAATTTTTTGTTCATCAAATTGCAAATAGATATCGGAAAAAATTCTTCGATCAAATATTGGGTTGTTGAATAAGTTCTCGCTGTTTTTTTATCGTGAAAGTGAATGCTTTATTAAACAAAAAAAAAAACAGTGAGCAATTAATGCAGTGAGCCATTCTGAACCAGGTTATCTAATGTCAAAAAATTAAACAGGTTTCGTTAGTATATTAGGTTATCTTATGATTAATCGCAGAAATGTCCGAAATTACAGTTTTTTCCAATTTTTTCGCAGTTTTTCGTAAAAAAAAGAGTCAAAATCAAAATTTTTAAACCATCTAGTCATCTTGTTGCGAATCATGTTTACAATATGTGGTCCAAATTTCAAGAGAATCGGTTTATTAGTTCTAGAGATACGATGGAGCTAGATTTTGAAAACGTTGTTTCGAGAAAAACGCGTTTGGAGTTTATACTATGAAAAACTCTTACCTAAACTCAATTGGCAATTTCTGCACCGTACAAAATCCCTTCTGATTGCTCATCATCGTCGATTTCTTCAAGTCTTGCTTGCTTTCGATCTTTTGAAATTTTCAAAGTGGACTTGCCCCTTAAGAGTTACTTCGACATCAATTTGACAAAAAAAAATAATATTTCATGCATTATATATGGAATTAAAAGAAAAACAACGATTTTTTTACAACTAAATTGTCATCTGTATCAAGTAAACATGTTACATAAAAATATCAAGTAATCAGTCATATAATTATCATTACGATCAAAATCAACGTGACCAACATTACAATCAACTTTAGCAAAATTATAATAAACTTGGTCACGCGGGCTCGCTGCGCACACGTTTAAACCGTATTTCGGCGCTCTGTTAAAGTAGCCCCAAAAACGGTCCAAGTTACCCTTAATGTCAATTTAACCCCGATTTACGGTACTGTCAAAATATATTGGTTTGGACCAGAATGATTTTTCGACTATAACTAGGCACAACCCTTAACGTCCAAGCCTAGAGAGAAAATAGGACCATCAATTTTATTATAAAAATGAAAAAAGCACGAAAGAGTTGAGCTTTTTCCTCCACACAGTCAGATGATCCGAAAGCGTTGGAAATAAATCGAGAAATTTTTCATCTACATATACAAATCATCATTCACGTTTATTTAAAGATAAATGCATGGCGATTATATTTTTCTTTATGATAATACCGATCCTTGACATCGGAGAAAAGCGACGTTGGAAAGTTTTTCGCAAGATTTGCACCGCTCAGGAGCGCGACCTTATCGAACGCATCGCTTTCAATCTTTACGGCCGGTGCGATTTTCTCAACCGCACGTCGCCGACTGACGAACGACCGAATGATTCTCGAACGTCTACTCGTCTTCACCGAACAGTTGTACACACGGCTACCAGTGATCACAATTGTAAGATACTTCACGCGTAGTGAAGCACGTCGCGATAATAGTTAACTACGTGTACGTATACAGGGTGTCCCAGAACTGAATGCGTTCCCTGAAATGGGGGGATGGGGGTGAAATTCTGAGTCGATTGATATAAGCATGTGTGGGTCTCAGATCAACCGCTGAATTATTAGTGATTTTTAAAGGCGAGCCAATCAGGTGCGCCCGATGAGCCGACGGACGTCCGTGAGCGTTACGCCGGCTCATCGAGCGCACCTGATTGGCCCGCCTTTAAAAATCAATAATAATTCAGGGGTTGATCTGAGACCCACACATGCTTACATCAATCGACTCAGAATTTCGCCCCCGACCCCCCATTTCAGGGAACGCATTCAGTTCTGGGGCACCCTGTACATCGGAGTAGTTGCAACGGAGCTTTCGTTTAACGCGACGGATTCGTATCGTCTTCGCCAACCGAGCTCTCTCCTCCGTGATCGCTCGATCTCGATTCTTCGATGTACAGACACGGGAGCAGAGATCGATCGCAAGTTACGCTCCATCTCACGTTTCTTCCCGCGTTTCGTTCGTGAAATATCACAAAACAAGATCAGAACCGCTTCGACACGTTCGATACAAATTTTCCTTCGAATACCACTGCCGGAGGCTGTCATCGGCATAGAGTGGATACGCCAAACGGTTCGTCACTTTGACAACAAAAAGTGAATTGGTTTCGAAGGCGACCAGAAATGAGGAAATGGTGGAGTCTCTCGATCGTGAAAAAGCGACTATTTGTCACGGGGAGATTTTTTGTCCGGCCGATCGAAAGGCAACGGCAGATCTAGACAAATTTACAAAGAAAAAATAAACGTAAAAAAATCTTTTTAAAAGCAAGCTTTTATTTATAAACTATTGAACTAAAAAGTTGAAAATAATATTTAGTGTATGAAATTAAATAGTAAAGCTAGGCGTGAAACGTCATTGCACTTGAAATAAAGCCCCAAACAATTGAGAAAATATTTAAATTTGTTGAAGTTCTATGTTTATGTTAGTTTTATGAAGTATATACTGCCTGCACCGTTGATCAGTGACCAAGAATGTGGTTCTTCTGTAGCTTTCCTATTTAACTTCATATACTAAATATAATTTTTTACTTTTTAGTTCAATAGTTTATAAATAAAAGATTGTTTTTATAAAGATATTATGGGTTTATTTTATTTTATACTTTTCAATATTAGAATTTGTTTATTTAACTTCCTGTTCCTGTTCCAAAAAAAAATTACGATCCTGAATTTTGCTTCCTGGAAAGCAACGAAAACTCTTTTTTTCATCTCTTTGTTTTTTATTGTTATTCGGAATCTTTTTTTGCAAATCCCGATTTAAAAAATCACTGCTAAGGGTGAGCAAACGATCGAGTCATTTTCATTCCCCATACATGGCAACAACAATTGTACAAATGAAAACAAAATTTCTGGTGAGAAAACATTAGAGTCATTGCCTATACATGGTCAAATTGTGCAAATAAAAATACTACAAAAAATTCATCGCATCCCAACTTCATCGTCGTAAAAAGGCCATGCCCAGTCCACGATGAAAGTTACTAGAAAGCTGATTTCCACTCGATTTTCATTATTGAATATAAATTATAATATCGCCGACGCCCCGTAGAGCTGCTCAGTGTTTCAAAAGCGATTTGTAAACGCGCGTTATTACATTATTAACGATAGAGATAGGTGGATTTCTAGAGAATCCTAATATATTCGTCACTTCCATTATCGCTCCATATATACCTTGGACAACTTTTTTTCTAATTTAAATACGAACGTTGATGGGATATGGGCACGCAAAATTCGGGGAGCATCCTCTTTGCGGCAAGAAGTTATATTGCACGCCATAAAATTCCTGGTTACGATAGAGAGAAAGAAGGAGAGAGAGAAAAAGAGAGCGCGTTTTAACGATGACAATAATTTATCGGATATTTCAGTAGCCTGGTTGGCACGGAAACTGACCCGTTGCTTTGCCACTTGAATGGAGCACGCCCAAAGGGCGAGGTGCAGTTCTATAAAGTTACCACGGATATATATATATATATATATATATATATATATATATATATATATATATATATATATATATATATATATATATACATATATATACACATACATACATATATATATAACGCGTATGCATGCTCATCGTTGATGAAGGTTGTGGATGCCGATCCTCAGGCGATCGAGAAAGAAGATATCCGACAAGATGCGCCCGAGCTTCGCCCTCTCTCGCTCTCTCACTCTACGGCTTCATTTATTGGGCGTAAATCTCGATTCAAGCGCCATATTAAAACTGCAAACATTGCACGCACATATGTATAGATACACACCTACACTAATTCGCACGCATATGCCTACTTGAATATCTATATGGAAACGGGTGACTTCAAAGATATTCGACTTCGAGGATCATGTTTACGATTGCCTATTTTTTTAATGCTGAATATTATGTGACCCTCCATGGCTTCACGATCACCTTTGGATAAATGCAAGCATATTTGTATGAAGTTAATTTTAAGAAGCGTTTCGACCCAAATATCAACAATGTGCTTTGAAATTGTTTACGGCTATACGCTTGGGACTCACGAAAAGAGGTCCATTTTCAATGTTTTTTTTGTCGAGAGTATTGGGATGACAAGGTCGGAGTTTTGCAAATGATTAATATATAGTATTGCCGAGTTTGAGTTTTTTGTTTATTTAGGTATGTTCATAAACGATGATTATTATCGTTTGAACAAGGATTCGGCAACTAGGGTGATCTGAAGTGGAAAATAAAAAATGTACTTTTAATATAATTGTGAAACTTTCATATGACCGGATAGTTTTTTGAAATTTCGAAAATCAGGAAATTGGCAAGCTTTAGAAAAAAAACATAGATTTTCGACCGCAAAAAAACCACTTTAATAAATTATTATTAATAAATGATTATGATAAATGGCGAAATTACATTTTTTAATGGGTTTTAAAAAATGGTATGAATTAATAAATGGGAATTATAAATAGTAAAAGCCAGCAAATGAAGAAACCGTATAAAAAAAGTATTTAGTCATACGATAGAAAACATTACATACTATGCTCTGTCCGAATTTAAAGTGTCGACTTGATTATGCTCTTCACTAAAGTCGTTATAATTCGATGAATTTTTGGAACGTTTACAAAACCTTAATTGCCAATTAAAGTGAAGAACCCACGCTATGAAACTATGCAAAAAAACGTATTTTTTTCCAAATTTCTCGCTTATGTGGAACCCTTAAAGGTCGTCATCAAAAGAGCTACGCTGACAGCCACGATTGCACGGATATAACGGGTTCGAAAAGTTCTTTTCCCACCTATATAACTTTATTATGTGTAAGGCGCGTCGTAATTACGGGAACCCGCTCCGCTCGATCGTCCTCTTTCTTTTCTCTCGACTCTATTTTTTCGTTCACTCTCCCGACGCTCTGAAGAATTTTATCGCGCACTTTCTCTCGCGACGACGCAACGCGGAATGAGTTTTACGAGCGAAATTTAAATTCGTCCATTCTAATGGCTCCGAAAGAACGACGAGGCTGCAAAGAGGCCTAGTGATCAATAACGCGGAGCTTGTGTAGTTTCGATAAAACAAAAATAATCTAAGATTACACGAGTTAAAAAATTTCGAACAATTTCGGAGGGACCGGATTGAAATGCCGAACTTTGAATGATAAGAATGCTAAAAACTCCGAAAAAAACTACTCCGAATAATCAAAACTCTGAAAAAATTTTACCCGAAAGACCAAAACTCCGAGAATCTGAACACCGTCAGAGTAATTCGGCTATGGAAGTTTTTAAAGTTTCAAGATTTTCAATAAATCGATGAATTATTCAAAAAATTTTTTTGTTGAGTTACGTGGATTTCGAAGCCAAAGAAGAATATTTTCTCTATTAAAAAAAATATAACATATGAATTATTTTATTCAAAATGTTAAGCACATAAAAGAGCAACATTTCAACAATATTCTTCAACAATATTAAATTCGGTTGATTTTTTTAAATTTTCACTTCCACTTAAGCCCTTAAGATGTGATTTTACGTCAATGATGAACTTTGCCTAGACAATATTATACGTTCTACATCTTTTACAGTCAACTGTGTAGACTTTCGCCAGAGTGATCTTTACGAAACTTGTAGTTTCGGGACATTAAGGGGCTATACCGGTTTGAACGCTGAAAATTTTGGTGGTTTTCGGGAATTTTTCGGAAGAAAAGTACTCAATTAAATGTTTCGGAAAATTAAGAATATATTTGGCTATATTTGACCTATATTACGTAATTTTTTCATCGAACATTTTTGAGATCCAAGCGACTTATGCGCTGCCTTCAGAGGCGCCAAAAAAAAGTTCCTCCACTGCTGATATGATTCCGGCCGGTTGAGTAGCTGAAACCGAAAAAGGAAAAAATGTCGTTAAACTGGAAGGTATTTCTTGTACAATGACGTAGGATTTTCGAAAAATATAAAAATCCAACAAAATGGCGTAGTTATGAAAAAAGTCTGTTTTCTTGCCTATAAAATGGTCGTTTTGTTCAACGCCAAATCGTCAATTTTCATCGAATCAAAACTATTCTACGTCATTGTAGAGTAAATACATCAAGAGTACTCAGTTAAGGCGTTATCCCCACTTGTAGCGCAAAAAAGGCCTTTTTCATGAATTTTTTAAAGAAAACTACAAAACTTTTTTAATCGATCAATATACCATCTTAAATAACACATCTTGAAGAACTTTCAGTCATTTTTTTATTGAAAAATATTACATTGTTTAGTGGCAAATGGCCGTCAATGAAATAATGTTTTTATATACACGGTTTGCGGTGACCAACATTGCGGCGAAGTGAATCATCTGAAAAAAAAATGCGGATGGATTTAGTCAAATATAAGTATAAACTAGTCTTTAATCGAAGGATTTTAAAAAATATTCATTTTTCACAAAATGGCGGACAGTCAAAGTTAATGGTTCGATTTTTTCGAAAAAAAACGGACGTTTTTTGGCTATAAAACGGCCATTTTTTTTTTCGAAAAAAAAAATCGAACGATTAAAGACTATATTTTTATGTATTAAATAAGCCTGCAAAATTTCAAGAAGATCGGTTCATTAGTGTTCGAGTAATCTTGGTCACCGACTTCAGAAATGCCATTTTGAGAAAAACGCGTTTAAAGTTTCAATTTCAGTTTACACGAAGAAAATATATTTTTTTTTTTGTAAACTTACATAGAATCATCTATTCCGGGCCCATACAGAAGTATGGGCCCGGATACTTATACTTCAAAAAAATGCAATAAAAAAAATCGATTTTTTTCAAAATCGCAAGTGGGGGTAACCCCTTAAAATTTCTAGTCAATCAGATAATTGCTCTTTGAGTTACAATGTCAGCAAATTTGAAAAATCTCATTTCGAGAAAAACGCGTTTAAAGATTTAACTATCGATTTTTGCAAGATAAAATGATATTGATATAAATGATCAAAATGATAATGATATTCTTGAAAGTATAAACTGTCGAAAAGGGCCTAAAAAAATCGATTTTTTAAAAGTGTCACACTGGTATAGCCCCTTAAAATTAGGAATTTGAAATCGTCGAACCATTCAATGTTCAGAATTTCAACCCGGCCCCATTTTGGAAACTAATATACCCCGCTGGCATTGGCGCAAGTTCCAATGTTTCCTCGATGATTAATCAACGGGATTGAACATGGGGCGATCCACGTGAATCGTAAATTGACGGCGATGAATGATTTTTCACGAACGTCGCTGAATCGTCGCCAATGGCGAGGATCCTTTTTCTCCGATGTTAACGTACGCAAACGTCACGATTCAACGACGGGACGCCCGGCGTTAAATGTCGAGTGTAACAGAACGGAATCAATCATAGTTCGCGCGCGAGACGAGCAACAGCGCAAATCATCTCGCGTTACGATAATGACGATGATTACGATGAGCCGAGATAATGAGGAGCCTGTCAAACGCGCGTTGAGTTTCTATGACTCTCCTCGCGTTTATGCCTGTATTATTTCTTGCATGAATGTATCCCGTGTAAGTAACCCGTGAAGCTGTCGAGGGCAAAGCAATATTGAGAAATCCAATCGCATCGTGTTTATACATAATTGGTCATCCAAGTTTCCAACGGAGTAAAGAGATCTTGTCGTAATGCAGGCTTACGATTATCTCGTCAAAATATTTGGTCATTGATGAAATGCTCCGACCCTTGAATAATTGCCTTGACTGACACGTATTTCCATCCTGCCTGTACGGATGCCTTAACGAGGTCCTCTAGTTTCTCGGCTGTTTTTTTACGGCTTTTTCAATAATTTTTTACGGGCAAAGCATCGAAATAATCAATCTCATTGTTTTTGCATAATCTTTATTAACATTTAAATAAGCTTTACAAATTTTTTGAAGTCAAAATATATAATAGAATAAACGTTATAGTGGCCGACAGGAAGACATCAAGTAAAAGAGGTGCTTGACGGTGACCAAGATTGCGGCTGTTCTGCTTATCCGAAATCAAAAAACCAAACGGCATTTTAATCTTCATATTTAAGACTAGCGATTGAACTAGAGTGAATTATAAATTACAAAAATTGACTTTTTTATACACTTTTGAAAATTACATTCTATTTTTTACTCATTTTTTCTTAAGTTTTTCGCTCGTACAAAAAAACTATCGAAGCAATAATGATAATCCTAGTTCAATCGCTGGCTTATAACATATTAAAGATGCTGTATAAATTTGAACAAGATCGGTGCAGTAGTTTCTGAAATATCGTGGTCACCGTTTCGAAAAATGGTGTTTCGAGAAAAACGCGTTTGAAAGTTCGCGCATGTGATTATACTTGTGAACCACTTCGAATATCGAAAAATCCTTTGGCACACATTTTCTACACATGTTGTAGATGTGATTTATGAAAAAAAAATCGATTTTTTCGACCCGAGAAACTAGAGGACCCCGTTAAGGGTGTCTTATTGTAATAGTCGAAAAATCACTTTTTTTCAACGCCGAATTTTGACAGTATATCATCTGAATGTTCCCCGAAAACTTCAAGGTGATCGATTCAGAATTGACAGATTTATAGGTTATGTTGACGCCCGTCGAAACGCTCGGAGCTTCGAAACTTTAAAAGCTTTTTTCTCGAAAGTACGTTTTCAATGTCGGTGAGCAAAATATCATGAAAACTAGTGCATCGATCTTGCTGCAATTTTCAAGACTTTTTCTAGATGTGAAGATATCGTATTAGGACGTTGAATAAGCTCTCGCTGTTTTCCAACAGATGGCGTTATCAGAACTGCGTGCGTGCAGTTTAAGATGGTAACGCACCTATAAAGAAGTACTATAAGCAAGCTTGAAATTCAGTGTATGTCATTTCGCCGACGTGTAAACAACTTTTTTTTCATAATCTTAAACATGTAAAATTTCGTGCCCAAAAAAGAGTATTCACGGGGAATGTGACTGCACTGCTTTATTTTAAAAAATCTGCAGTTGAAGCGCACAGAATTCTTGTTGAGACTTACGGCGACCATGCTCTGTCGGAAACAACATGCAGAGATTGGTTTAGATGCTTCAAAAATAATAATTTTGATGGGTTGAATTGGAGGCATCACTTCGTTACCCCTCATGTCAGACATCAGCTGAACTTGCAGAATCATTAAAAGTTGATCACACAACAGATCACAAAAAAACAGCGAGAACTTATTCAACATCCCGATATTTGATCGAACATTTTTTTCTGTTGTACACTTGCGATTTTATGAACGAACAATGCCCATCTTTTTCACAAAATCAAGACTTACTTCGAACATGCGCCATTCTTCTAAATTTTATATTTCGGAGATTCCTTCGAATAAACATAGGATTAACTAACATACTAACGAAATCTGTTTGATTTCTCGATATTAGATAACCTGGTCCACAAGGGTATTGCTCACCGCAAAAAACGTTGTCGAGAGGTGCTTCTCGAACATCGACTGTAAATCGATTATAATGAAATATTTTTACACAAAAAATTACAGACTGTTCTTCAGATGATACCTCTTCAAATACCTATTTTTTTTTTGTAAAAAATGTCATCACGATTGCCTTAAAAAAATCCCAAAAATGAGCTGTTTTCGACTCTGACAACTAGGCACAATCCGTTAAAGAGTGGAAGTTTCTTTCGAATCAAAACCCGTCGCATCCGCGTCATTTTTACCTCGTCACTTGAAGGCTCTCGTACGTAATTTTTTTTTAAATATATAATCTCCATTTTCGACTTTCAAAACTAGACGTAACCCGTTAAGGAATGGACGTTTTCGGATCAAAGCACGTCGCATCCGCCTCACTTTTATTCCGTCATTTAAAGGCTCTCGTAGAGCGACAAGCATAATCAACTGTTATTCGATGACAATTAAATATTTTGACACAATAAAATTACAGACTGTTCTTCATATGATACCGTCCCAAATACCTAATTTGAATAAAAAATTATCATCACGATGAAACGCAGAAAAAAAAACCCTAAAAATGAGCTGATTTCGACTTTCACAACTAGGCACAACCCGTTAATCAGTGAACGTGTTCGGACCAAAGCACGTCCCATCCCCGTCATTTCATTCCGTCATTTGTAGGCTCTCGTACAGCGACATTTCTCCCATGTGTTTCGCTGACTCGCGTGAGTTTGTCGAACTATTATCTCGTCAGTGCGAGCTGACACCGTGATGCTGGCGTCCTTACCAAGATGAGGAACTCCTCGCGTATACTTGTACAACGCACGTGGACGTGTTTGAATCGTTAAGACGCGCACGCGGGGGGGTTTGTCAGTGTCGAGACCGCGGAGGATCTTTTCTTGCTGGATATATACATCGAGTTACGGTGCCTCGTTTCTTCTCGTTGTGCCTGACGTGAAAATTATAGAGCGTCGACGCGAGCGCGTTTCCTCTCGCGAATGCTCCTCGCCGGATATTAGACGGATATTCCACGAGTTGTGCCTTTCTATCCCACTTTGATTGATTCTCGAGGCGATAAAGTTTACATCCGGTCTCATCCTTTCGTTGCTTCCACGTTCTTAAGAATTGAGGAATCGCTGCAAATCGCTTGATGATGCTTAGGCGTGCTCATTCCCACTGATGATCGAGCAGATCGCATCGATGTGTCAATGATCAATGACGAACGATATTTTCGTTGGATGTGTTGCAGGTGAGGTGTCGGGTGAAACCGTGTCCGCGGTTACGGTACCACGTGGAGGCGACCGCGTCGAAGCGGCCGATCTGGGGAGACACAATAACATTACCGAGAGGAGTGACGTGGCCACCCTGGCCGCTAACACAGCGATAGACGCGAGAGGCGGTAGCCCTCAGGGCGCCCACCTCTCGGGAGCGGCAACCCCGAGACCGCCTCGTAGCAGGAGGCGATTGACTCAAAACGGCATCGACGCGACTCAGGTGAGCGACAAACGCATTCATTAGGGTGCGGTCATATTGGCGAGCTACCAACTGGTAGATAGTGTGCTAGTAAACTATCAGCGAATGGCAATCATACTCAGAGCTACTGACTAGAAGACAGTGAGCTAGCAAACTAGTATCTAGATGGGGGCCACACCTGGACCTGACTAGAAGACAGTGAGCTAGCAAAAAACTATCTAGATGGGGGCCACACCTGGAACTATCAACGGTGAGCGACAAACGCATTCATTAGGGCGCGGTCACATTTGCGAGCTAACAACTGGTAGATAGTGTGCTAGTAAACTATCAACGAATGGCAGTCATACTCAGAGCCACTGACTAGAAGACAGTGAGCTAGCAAACTAGTATCTAGATGGGGGCCACACCTGGAACTGACTAGAAGACAGTGAGCTAGCAAAAAAGTATCTAGATGGAGGCCATCCCCGGAACTATCAACGGTGAGCGACAAACGCATTCATTAGGGTGCGGTCACATTGGCGAGCTACCAATTGGTAGATAGTGTGCTAGTAAACTATCAGCGAATGGCAATCATACTCAGAGCTACTGACTAGAAAACAGTGAGCTAGCAAACTAGTATCTAGATGGGGGCCACACCTGGAACTGACTAGAAGACAGTGAGCTAGCAAAAAAGTATCTAGATGGGGACCACACCTGGAACTATCAACGGTGAGCGACAAGCGCATTCATTAGGGCGCGGTCACATTTGCGAGCTAACAACTGGTAGATAGTGTGCTAGTAAACTATCAGCGAATGGCAATCATATTCAGAGCCACTGACTAGAAGACAGTGAGCTAGCAAACTAGTATCTAGATGGGGGCCACACCTGGAACTGACTAGAAGACAGTGAGCTAGCAAAAAAGTATCTAGATGGGGACCACACCTGGAACTATCAACGGTGAGCGACAAACGCATTCATTAGGGCGCGGTCACATTTGCGAGCTAACAAGTGGTAGATAGTGTCCTAGTAAACTATCAGCGAATGGCAATCATACTCAGAGCTACTGACTAGAAGAAAGTGAGCTAGCAAACTTGTATCTAGATGGGGCCACATCTGGAACTATCAACGCTGAACACTGCGGAGTTGGAACGTTGAACTGTCGGATAGTACCAGGCGAGTAACGATAGACTACTAGTCTGGAAACTACATCTCAATTTGCGAGCGAGTAGGATAGGCTGGGGTCGATAGAAACACGGGTCAAATGAAACAAGTTGAATAACTCGAAGACGGTTAGTGACAGCAACGCGGGCCCAAGGGGGGAAGAGACTGCTTTGCGTAACGGAACCTGTCGCTCATTGCACGTCGCCCCCCGAGCGCGTTGGACACTTTCATGGGGGTGCATCGCTTTTTCGACATAAAAAGTAAGTTTTTTGACTATTAGTATCTGGCGTATCGCTTCAAAAATATTGATCCTTCTTGAGCTTTGTTTACGATCATCATTACTATGAATATCCTAGGTGAGTTTATTGTGGTCAGTACCTACGTACAACATTTAGGTTTTTTGCTGTTTGATAAATTATTCGAAGCGAGGGTGTGGGGGCAGTTGAAACAAACGGTTCGGGGTCAATTGAAACGTGTTTCTATTGGCTCCGAACAAACATTTCATACGCAAGTTTTCCAAATCTTGTTTTATTTTTAACATGCCAAGAAATCGTCCGAAAAGTAAAATAATATTAAAGAACCTTAACATACCTTCAGTGATACTCAAACTGGAATGAAAAGCAATAAAACTGATTATTTTGATTAAAGGAATATTTTATTCACAATAAACATACTTTATCACTTCATACACAGCATTAACAATACCTAGATTTAGTAGAACATTAGTTCAATCAGCTGAAAAAACCTATTTCAACGAACTCCCGACACATGGTCAAATGAAACATTTTCCGAGGGTTTCTGAATAGCTTCTACCTAAGTTAAGGGCATATAACAAGCAAAATCAATAATGATATCATATAGCCAGATAACCTAGCTATAATTGAAGCCCATTACCAACCAGATAGGGTATTGAATAAAGTTACACTAACCGATTTTCCCAACCACGTTCCAATTGACCGCAGCCTACCCTAGATACTACACTAGTCGAATTAGCTGAGCTGCAATTTCAGTAGTTCACAAAGTCAACCAAAAGTGAACTATATGGCCATTTCGCTCTAACTTCGTAAATCAAATGGCAGCTCAGCTCTTTTTGAGCTATGAAGTAGCCACTAATTAATAGCTCGCAATGTGACCACGCCCTTAGTTTCATCGTAAAACGCGCACAGTCACCCTCGTGATACCCCATTGGTTTTCTCGTCCCGGTCGTAAGTTTCATCCTAGGAGTTTTCGATGATGAAGGAAACCAGCGCGACGGGTTGTTTGTCGACCACCAATATTGTCATACTCTTGAGTTGACGAAAAAAAACCTGTGCCCGTCGTGTTTACTCGAATCTCGTCTTCTAGCGTGCCCATCGGCAAAGTCCGATGAAAAGTTTGCTTCTTTTCGTCAGCAATCATTGTGTGGATCCGGCTAAGTTTGATCTGTCACCAAAGAGGGAGCAAAAAAACGAACGTTCGGTCCGAAGTGTTTGTAGTTCTCGAAACAAACTGCCTCCGGTCTTTTTTTCCACTGTCACCGGCGGGCCCGGTAAAATTTTCTAGTCCCTTGGACGTTGATGAAAGAGCAAAGAACTGCTCGGGTTTAGAAGAGGCTCATCCAACTCCTCGCTCGCTCTCTCATGAAAGTCCAGTCATGTTTCGTGTTTTGTCGAACGTTAGTTCATCGCGCTCGATCCACAGGTTGCCTAGTACTCCTACTAATGCTGCCTAGTGTGTGTATGCCTCCGCTATCTCCGTCTCTCTCGCCAAAGAGAGAGAGAGAGCAAACCGCACAGGTAGCACGCACCTGCTATCCGAGAGTGTTCGTGTATACACGAAGTCCCGTATGGATCTGGCTACCGCGATCACCGTACAGCTCCAAGCGTACCTTCGTACCTCCAAACCGTATGTGTGCGTACACATTCGTGTCATAAGTCGTAGCCGTACGTGCTCCTGAAATTGCTCGCTCGTAAAACTTCAACACTTCGAAGAGATTTTGGTGTTCGTCATGTTGGAGTAGCTCTTGTCTCGTTCATCCAACAGGCATTTGGATCTCGAAATAGCGCGTAGTCATCTTGACGCTTGGACAAACGGCAAATCCGGATTAGGCCTCGCTAGCTCAAATTCGGAAATCTATCATACTTACGCGTCTTCCAAATGTCACAAACACTTGACACTTGTCCGCTTCCGTCATCGTCTCTTGCAGATGAATCTTTGATCGCAGCACCGCGTTTCCAAAGGACGCGCGTTATTCCAAATTTCACAGAGGTGCGTATTCGCCAGTCATTCGTCTTTTGTGCAAACTGTCATCGAACAATCGACGATTATTCATTCCCAACGTCTGATCTTGTGGGCAAATGTTTAATCGGAGAACTGTGATTGTGCAGACGGATCATCTCGAATTTCACGCCGGCGATAATTCGTACCGAACGAAAAGAGAAAACGCGTGTGTGGATTATTATTTTTTCTAATACATCTAGAATCAGTGGTGATGATCGTATAATAGCGTCGATTCGAGCGACATCATAGATTCTTCATCAGCCCCCACATATCCCATTCAATCGTCGGCCTTTTGTGCCAGCTCGCTGAACCGTAAGGACGAAAAGTCAATTAATCGCGATGAAACGGACGTTCGAGATTCGAGATGTACCCTCGGCTGTTGGAAGAAATACGAGCTCCGCGAAGTGGAGCCACGAGGTAAAATTGGCGAGCAACGCCGAGACAGACCTGTTCAGCGTTGCTTCTCGTCATAAGCGAGAGGCGAGAAAGAGATTTACCATTGAAGGCACTCCGTGCCGAGCGAACTGAGATACCTGACACTTCGCGGCTTATATTTTGCGTACTTGTACGTAGGTACGTATACACGTGCCGGACGAGATATCCAAGTGAAGAATTACACTGGACGACACCAGCAGTGTTGGGAGCGTCCTGCTGTCGTTTATTCTATGCGAATCGAGCAAGTCCCCCCGTTCTTCTTAGTGTCACGCTGAGGCCTGCTTGCCGAGTCAACTCGGTGCAAAACTTTGCCACGGATACTTGGCGACTCGTAGGTGCACGCGTGGTATAGGTGTACCCAAGAGAGCAGTAGGGCCGAGCGAGAGAAACGCACGTTTGCCTTCATTACCATATCTAAGATGCAATCTGTTCTTCCTTCTCCCGGCGGATTAATGCGTCGGGGGATTTTCTCAGTAGGCCCCGGAGCTTACGTAGCTCCGTGTACGTGGGTACTCCATAAGCGCAGCAAGGGAATAGACGAGGCTGTGTGTGTCTTTGTGGGTGTGTACGCGTTGAGATCTTCTTAAGTGAAACCTTGGTAGACATCCTGCGGCGAGAACGAGCGCGGGACTATACGTCGCTCGGAGGGCTTAATCCTTCATACGATTTCTGTCCCTCTATATATTCGAGCCTCGTGTATACGAGGATACGCGTACAATGTTTCCTACCACCAGGATCATCGGTAACTGGGCTTGCTTGCCTTCGAAAAGGGGCTGAACGCTGGACGTGCTTTACACGCGTGATCGGTTGGTCGCTATGAAACGGAAAATTGTTGTGTTCGCAGGTAAAAACCGAGAGGCTCACGCCCGATAATAATTCGACGTCGTCGCGTAGCGTGACGCCATCGTCGTCGAGCCATCCAGGCACGCCACCAAATGCAACGTCACTCGGCGCACCTGAAGGCCCACCCGCGCCTCATCATCTCAAACACATGGAACAGATGATGGGACGTAATTACAGCGATTTCATGAGAAGCCTCGCTGCAAAGTACAACAACGCCAATCCAAACGAGTAGGTTTCAATCTACTCGAAGCAATTTGTCGATGCTACTGTTCATTGAGGGAGCGAAGTTTTGATGGGGATACGAGGATGGACAGAAAGCTCTGTGTGCGTGTGAGAAGTGGATGAAAACACTCAGCAATCGCTAACGGTTCCATTTTTTGCGAGAAAGGAATATTTGGAATGCCTGTTTCTGTTGGGCAAGAGCAATTTTGAGGATATGCTTCTAGGGGGAGATACTTTGAGGCTGGGAAAAAAATTGATGATCTTCATAATTGTTTTTTTGAAGGAAAGATTTGTCTGACCATTTTGAGACTCAGGGTATGTTTTATTCCTACTTTTGGCTGTTACATAGTACTTTTTTATTTTTTAATCTTTAAAATTGGTGGAGGTATGGCACGGTCTTCTAAACGAGTTGTGGCGGATTTTGTCAGATAGCGTGACACGTAGCGTCGACGGGATTCGTCTGAAAAAAATCCATCGACGATTTTTCTTTCATTAACACTCATACGCAAAATATGAACCAAGAGAAAGTGAGAAATATTGAAAATCGATGAAATGGTACGCTTTGAAAAAAAATATTGGATGTTACGAAAAAATGGCTACATTTTGCATGATTAAAAAACGTTTTTGCTTTAATTTTGAAAAACATTTAGCATTATGTTTTAGACTATAGGGTTAGAAATATGTATACCAAATTTGATCAGGATCGGTCGATTAGCTTTTTAAATATACGTCACGCCAGTTTTAAAAATGCTGTTTAGTAGACCGTGCTATAGAGTCGCCATTTTTTAAGTTTAAGAAAAAATAAAAAATATCATGTAACAGCCAAAAGTAGTATTTAACATATCCTAAGTCTCAAAAATAGTGAAAAATCGTTTCCTTTTGAAAAAATCATGAAAATCAACAATTTTTCCCCCGCTTAGAGGTATCTCCCCCCTTAATCGTTCAGGCAATAAGCATGAAAGTAAGTACTTTTTAGATATAAATACGCAAAATTTATCCAAAGGTAATTGGATGTCGCTGAATCGAATGGCGATAATAACTTTACAATCAACCTCCGAGAAAATGTTTAAAAACCGTTTGATCCGGAACCTCATTCGAATTGTATCGAAAAATATATCAAACAAAAGTTGTTTGGGACATAAAAGTACGTAGCAAAGTATTGGACATTCATTTTCGTATCTTCAAAAATAAGGGAGAAAAAACGAAAACACCATTCAATTGGAGGACGAAAGCCTCGAAGTTTCAAAAAATAAATAAAAATATCAAATTCGTAAATATCTGGGAATTTTTTGTGACACATTGCGTTAGTAACAATTAATCTAACTTTTTAGAGATTTAAAATTTTTTCATCTATTGTACAAGTATTCAAAATGACGACTGAACATTGACAAAATTACTGGTTGAAGATCACTGTCAGAAAGAGACGCACTATATGGCTACGGCTATACGCGCATGCGCGCAATGCGCTCCAACGCGTACCTTGCGTCCCTTACACTCCCAGTGGTGTTTCGGCTGCAAACCGATTTTGTCTTGCAAACAAATTTTCATTCGTCTTTTTCTCCCTCGTTTTTGAAGATACGCAGACGACCGTTCAATACTTTTTTACGTACTTTTATGTCCTAAACAACTTTTGTTTGACATGTTTTTCGATAAAATTATTAGGTTCCGAATTAAACGGGTTTTAAACATTTTTCAACATTTTACAGCATTTTCTCGGGGGTTGATTGCAAAATTATTATCGCCATTTGATTCAGCGTCATCAAATTATCCTCAGATCAATTTTGCGTATTTATATCTAAAAAGTGCTTACTTTCGAAATGTTTACTGGACTTTAACACGAACCCGGGTTGCAACATGTTGAGGTGTTTTCCTACGCCATCGACGAGCCAATCATTCCTGTACACTCCCAATTAGAGCCTGACCATTAAAGTATATAATTCACTACATATTTGTCTTGCGAAAACGAGAACGCCAAGACATTTTGGGAGGAAGGTGATATCAGAAGTGGAGTTTCAAGGAGACCATTTTTTGCTTGATAAATTCGACAGTTACTTCAGCACCCCGAGGAACGGCTATCCCCCTGGTCTCGATCCAAGATTTCCCGCCTTCAAAACTGCGGCTACACCGTTCGTCGGTCTTATGGCACCACTGGGCACACCTCAACCGCCCACAGTACCAACCACGTCGCCCCTTTCCGTCAAGGATCCCACCAAGGAACCAAAGCAGGACAATCTCTTTGGTAATCCGGTTTTTCCACCTATGCTCGATATGTCGTCGACGCAGGCTTTGCTCCACATGGTGAGAACGGCGAATGCTGCCCAAAACGCTGCCGAACTCGAGACGTACCTCAAGGGTGAGTTGAATTCGTTGTAACGATTAATAAGAATCTCGAGGGTCAAGTCAAGGCTTCAAAATAATTCGACCACTCTGGTTTTGAAGCTGAAACACATTCGAGCCTGTAACAATACAACACTCAATGATACTTTGCACTAGTGACCTTCATTATTTGACTGCTATCGGAAATGGACCCCAAAATTCAACAAAACAAAACACTCGGCATTGACAAAGAAGAAAGTCATTTTTCGATTCATCATAAAAGACTCCGTGTAGACGATCGACTGAGAAATCAATGATCGATCAATCAAGTATTAGGACGTTGAATAAGTTCTCACTGTATTCCAACAGATGGCGTTAATAGAACTGTGTGCGTGTAGTTTAAAGCGGGAGCCTGAATTAGGAGGTCCGAAAAATCGTGTTTTCAATTGCTTAAATCGATAGATAAACTATCTAAGAATATAATTACAAAGTTACAGAGGCCAATTGTAAACATTTTCGAAGATACAAGGCCAAAAGCGAAGAAGCGATTGATATTGATATTTCCTCATATTGAGAACTTTAAATCGCGTTTTCTTCAGTTTTTGTTTTTACGATTTTTCCAAATTGGCGGGCGTGATGGCAAAAAAACTAAACGACCTATTGAATCAAACCAAAGTTTATTTTCTTCGGTATGAAAATCTCTTCTAAGTAAATTAAAAAAGTAATTGAAAAAGTATTTTTAAAGAATTTTACAGCACGTCAAAGTGTTTTTTTTAGCACATGTTATTTTCAAACCTGAGAAAAGTTATAACTTCACGATTTTTTCAGCGTTTTCTTGATTCACCCAGAAGAAAAATATATGAAAATTGAACATTTTATTGGTTTATTTGGTTCAGTCAAGAATTACGAGCTGACTCTTTTCCGCCGATTGGGGAGTGCAAGACGCACATGGAATAGGCTGATGAATCTGCAGTCATTTATTATTCCATGTTGAACATTTTTTTATGGTTCCATGTCACCTGATCACACGACAAAATTTCACACGACAAAACAAACCCAAACAAACCCACTCTGGCGTGGGGAGAATAATCGGATTGTGATATTTTATGGTCGTGATGTTTTGTCGTCGTGATATTTTGTCGTGTGATATTATGACATGCCACCTTTTTTATACATTTCAAATATACATGAAACGATACCTTAATGTTTACTGGGCTCTCTAGTTTTTTCCCTTCTAAAAAAATCCTGAAAAAAAACGCTTTTTTGGACCTTCTTAATCAGGCTCCCGCCTTAAGATGGTAACGCATCTATAAAGAAGTACTATAAGCAAGCTCGAAATTCAGTGTACGTCATTTCGCCGAAGTGTAAACAACTTTTGTTTTCATAGTGTTCATAGTGTCAAATTTAGTGCTAAAAAAGTGGGGAATTTTACGGCGCTACTTTATTTTTTTGTAATCTGCAGCTGAAGCACACAGAATTCTAGTTTAGACTTACGGCGACCATGCTCTGTCGGAAACAACATGCAGAGATTGGTTTAGACGTTTCAAAAATGGCATTTTGATGTGTTGAGTTGGAGGCTTCACGAAGACTCATGTCAGCCGCTAGCTGAACCTGCAGGATCATTAGGGGTTGATCACACATTTTCGAAACGTTTGAAAGTATTAGGAAGGTTTTTTTTATAAAGCATTCACTTTCACGAAAAAAGCAACGAGAACTTATTCAACATCCAAATAATTTGAGGATTTAATTTTACCGAAAGTAACAAACAGCCTTTCTCGAACATCCAGTGGATGTGCTACTTCATTTATATTTGATGATTTCATTGTTCGATTCTCGAGTCGTTTTTATCCTTTCCTTCCATCCATTCGTTGGCAGGTGCCAACAAGCGTGACGTCGGCGTCACGAGTCCTCTCGATCTTTCGAGTCCCGGTGGTTTCGCGCCGCGAAAGCGGCAACGAACGGAGACCCGAAGATCGGGAAGCGTATCGCCAAAACCAAAGGCAACGGTAGTCCCGCGCCCGAGTACACCGCCACCCGTGAGATGTCCTTCTCTGTGCGGCCACATGCCATGCGGCGATGGCCAAGCCGTCAATCGTTGGACCGTCGAGGACGTCGTCAGTTACGTGTCATCGATCGAGATCTGCGCGGAGTATGCACCGGTGAGTCTTTGTTTCTTCTCCTTTGGATTATCAATGATTCGTCGTGATGAAGGGTCGATTTCATTCCTGATCAATGATCCTCCATCGATTCGCTCGGAATTCGATCTGTGTCACTGTGCTGTGAGTGGTAAAGTCCATTTTCGATCTACTCCTATTGGACCAAAATGATCCTCGCCACTTTACCTTCAACTTTCACACCCCCATAAGGGGGGTCCCGGAAAATCAAAAGCGTTGCAATTTTTTTAGTGGCTTTCCTTAGGCACTAGGAACATATGGTAAACAGAAAAAAATTGAGAATGTCTTTAGCGCCGGAGTTACAATTTTTTCCAACGCCCCCCCCCCCCCTCCCATAAGGGTGGTTTCCGAAAGTTAAAAATCGTTGCCAATTTTTTTGTGGCTTCATTTAGGCACCAACTATCTATAATGCAAATAAAAAAGTTGAGAATGTCTTTATCGTCGAAAACACGATTTTCATTCGACTTTCACCCCCTCCTTCCGAGAAAGGTGGGTCTAAAAGTTCAAAATCGTTGCCTTTTTTTTGTGGCTTTCCTTAGATACTAGGAACATAGGGCGTAGTGAAAAGAATTGAGAATGTCTTTAGCGCCAGGGATACGATTTTTTCCAACGCCCCCCCTCCCATAAGGGTGGTTTCCGAAAGTTTAAAATCGTTGCCAATTTTTTTGTGGCTTTACTTACGCGTCAAATATGCATGCAAGTTGAAAAATTGTTATCGTCTTTACCACCGAAATCACGATTTTCATTCGACTTCCACCCCCCCAGACAGGTGGGTCGGAAAGTTCAAAATCGTTGCCAATTTTTTTTAGGCTTCCCTTCGGCAGTAGGAACATGGGGCGTAAAGAAAAAAATTGTGAATGTCTTTAGTGCCAGAGATACGATTTTTCCAACGTTCTTCCCCCCTCCCGATAAGGGTGGGTTCCGGAAGTTTTAAATCGTTGCCAATTTTTTGTGGCGTTACTTAGGCGCCAAGTGTCTATGCAAATTGAAAAATTAAGAATGTCTTTACCGCCGAAAATACGATTTGCATGTCACTCCCACCCCCTCCCCGCCCCTGGAGGCTTGGTCCGGAAGTTCAACATCGTTGCCAATTTTTGTTAGGCTTTCCTTAGGCACTAGGAACATAGGGCGTAAAGAAAAAAAATTGAGAATATCTTTAGCGCCGGAGATATATTTTTTTCCAACTAACTCTTGGCAGATAATTCGTTGTGATGACTTTTTTTAAGGTTTCGATAAAAAAAACTTTTCAAATTTAGATATTCTTCGAATGTTAATTTAAGGATGTATGGCAACTAAGTTATTTACTACTGTTCGAATTGAAACTCACTGATATTGTAAAAAAAAATATCGAGAACTTTTTGAGATTAAAAAAAACAAAATTTGCCCACGTGAATGCTGAGATAAACGAATTCAAAGTTGGGTCATTTAACACGGGGAACATAGGACTGTACGTCCAAAATTCCCTTTACATTGCCAAAAAAGGTATTTCCGGAGTACTCTTTTGTAAAAAAAACTTTTGTGCGGTATCGCTGTAATATGCATGATACGTTAAAAAAATCGACATGTGCCCATATATTTTGCGAGATATTGCAAGTTAAATGGGACCGTTTTCGTATTTCTTTAGCTCGTATGTCGTAACCACGACAACGTCAAGGAAAACGTACATCAAATCAGCAAGTAAATTTGCAGTTAAAAATTGAAAATTCTTCTTTCTGTACCGCATGTTTTACTTTGAGCTGTGGTAAATCTCCTTTTTAGCTTCAATGAATACTGCAATTATTTTATTTAGTCTTTAAATGCGATTTTTGCAAATTGCATAATCAGTTCTGTAACGACTCTGCAGTAGCTGCCATACATCCTTAAAAGTGTACAAAATCTTTTTACATTTTAATTTGAATTATAAATAGCCGAATTTGTGAACTTCAAGATTTTGTACGTTCAGTGGAATTGCGTGAGCGCGTCCGGGCTGCATTAACTGGCAGGCATGTACATAGTGATAGAGATGATCTGAGAGCAACAGAGGGAGGGAGAGGCAGTGGAAAAGGGAGGAAGGGGAGAGAAAGGTGCTAACGTAGATGACTCGCATCCGTCAATCCGACAGCTCACATCGCTTCGCTCCTGTTACTTCTGAAAGATCAGACCTCGAACGACGAGCATGCCCGCATCGTGCACGCTTCTTTCTAATGACCCCCGCGAAGCCATACCGCGATCCCGTATATCGCGGACGTGGCAATATCTCTCGTGCTTATCACCCTTTACCCCGCCGCTCTCTGTCCTCACGTCCGCACTTTCTATCCTCCCTTTTCCTTTCCTCTTTGAACTCTCCGAGAAGGCCGTAAGAATTAAAAGTACACCTCTCTATCACTATACATGTTATTCTTATGGCTTACCGTTGTTGTTGTTGTTTTTTTTTCGCTGGACTATACAGCTTTCTTTCACCGGCCTCTTACTTCGCTGCGAATAACCGTTCAAGTTTTACCGCACAACGTTCCCATCTCTCACTCATACCGGAAGTAATGAACGCGAATTGATGCTGCATTGTAGACTTCATGGGGTTTTTACGTGTGTCGGAACACTTTTTCGTTATTTTTTCGAAGAGTGTTTCGAGCTATTCATTATTTTTTTTCAACTCGTTGGGACTATTTTTGTTACGAACCTTTGATGTTCATCGATTGAATATGTGATTAAAAAAAAGGCTTAATGACATTGCTCCTGACGGAGGCGCATCAGGTTTGGGTGACTGAATTGTAAGAGGCTCGTGCGATGAAACAAGTGTCTGTTACTAGGTCATCTTGACGAACAGGTGAAAAATTCTGGACATCAAGGGGAGGTACCTGAGTAAACGGCGAGAAAAACAGGTAAACTTCGGGAATTTTTATCTGAAAAACTAATGTTTCGATTGGACCCGGGTATTTTTTATTGGAAAATATGTACATTGAGGTATGTTTATGAATTTTTTAAGGCGTTACCCCCACTTGTAGCGCAAAAAGGCCTTTTTCATGAATTTTTTTAAAGAAAACTACAAAACTTTTTTAATCGATCAATATAACATCTTAAAGAACACATCTTGAAGAACTTTCAGTAATTTTTTTATTGACAAATATTACATTCTTTAGTTGTAAATGGCCGTCAATGAAATAATGTTTTTATATACACGGTTTGCGGTGACCAACATTGCGGCGAAGTGGATCATCTGAAAAAAAATGCCGATGGATTTAGTCAAATATAAGTATAAACTAGTCTTTATTCGAAGGATTTTAAAAAATATTCATTTTTCACACAATGGCGGACAGTCAAAGTTAATGGTTCGATTTTAACGAAAAAAAACGGCCGTTTTTTGGCTATAAAACGGCCATTTTTTTTCGAAAAAAAAATCGAACGTTTAAAGAGTACATTTTTATGTATTAAATAAGCCTGCAATATTTCAAGAAGATTGGTTCATTAGTGTTCGAGTTATCTTGGTCACCGACTTCAGAAATGCCATTTTGAGAAAAACGCGTTTAAAGTTTCAATTTCAGTTTACACGAAGAAAATATTTTTTTTTGTAAACTTACATAGAGTCATCTATTCCTATACTCATAGAGCCATCTATTCTCAGATACTTATACTTCAAAAAAAAGCAATAAAAAAAATTGATTTTTTCAAAATCGCAAGCGGAGGTAACCCCTTAAAATAAATTCGTTGACTGGAAGCGATTCAAACGCGATTATCTCGAAACATAGCATTCAAAGTCGGTGCTAGATGTATCTCGGAAACGGCTTGTCCGATTTTGTCAAAATTTTGATACAATATTCTTCGATAGTTTTTCTCGTTCGCCACGGAGGATTTTTTTGAAATTTTAATTTTTGACGGAATTGCGACCGTTTTAATTTAACATTCGTTTTTCGTTCGCAATTTCCGACGATTTTGGATTGCATACGCATTGCATAAAAAAGCAATGGTTCAGTCAAATGAAACACCCCTACGTGGCGAACGAGAAGAACTATCGAAGAATATTGTATCCAAATTTGGACAAAATCGGACAAGCCGTTTTCGAGATACATCTGGCACTGACTTTGAACACTGTTTCGAGATGATCGCGTTAGAATGGCTTCCAGTCGACGAATTTATTTTAAAAAAATCATAAACATACCTCAATGTACATATTTTCCAATAAAAAAAACCCGGATCCAATCAAAACATTAGTTTTTGAGATAGAAATTCCTGAAGTTTACCTGTTTTTCTCGCCGTTTACTCAGGTACCTCCTCTTAAGAATGTTCCAAATTAGGTACCAATAAAATACCTATATCTTGTATGCTAATGTAGATTTGGAAAATGTTATAGTCTTTGGATCGTGATTTGATATTATATCTATCTAGGAATAGAATTGTATTCAATGGGAATAAAAATACGCAAACAAAATGAATTTCGCTGAATTGTAATTCAGTTATTTGAATTTCAGTATAAAAATCATCTTTCTAATATTTTAAATCAAATTAAATTTATCAAACTTTAAATCGAAATTTTTAGTTAAATATTGATTTGACATTATAGCTATCTAGGAATTAAATTGTATACTTCAATTGGAATAAAAACACACGACCTAAATGAATTTAATTCAGCGGTAATTGATTTTTTTTAATTTAAGTAACAAAATCAGTTTGCTAAAATTTGTAGCCAAATTTCAAATCGATATTTTAATTTAAATCTTGATTTAACATTATATTCATCTAGGAATTAAATTATATATTTTTATTTGAATAAAAATACACGAACAAAATGAATTCAGTTCGATTGTAATTTATTTATTTAAATCTGAATATGAAAATAAGTTTTCTAAAATTTTAAACGCTATATTTATTTTGCTTCAATCCACTATTTTAAGTTTCCAAAATACAACGTTAAATTGAGATTTAAAACTTCGAAAAATATTTAACGTTTGTCATTGTTATAATGGACTGTTTTTTTCTGATATCCAACGACTCTCTTAACTTAACTCTCGCTAGCTAAATAGTAACGGGTCGGCTCATGGAGTTTTCAAGCCCCTTTAGTCAAACGATGGCCCATTAAGGGTTCACAGAAGCCTCCAAACTACGCCCTTAATGGGTACACCTAGCCCGTGGCCAGAAAAGAGAGGCATTTTCGTGATTTGTTTCTGGGACAACGGGTGCAAGTTTGCAATTTTTCTTCGCATTAAAAAGTATGGTTAATAATATCTTTAACAATTTTTGTACCGAAAAATATTTATTACTCTGATAGATATAATGGCTTATGAAGACTGCCGTTCGAAAAACGTTTTTCACAGTGACCACTGCTGCTCGGAAAAGAATCATCCGAAATAAACAAATTCAAACGCATTTAATTTTTGCAGTAAATTATCCAGTGCTTGGACGAAGGATTTTAAAAATATTGACTTTTGAAAAAATGGCTGCAGTCCAAAGTGAGAGTATCGATTTTCGGTGGAAAAAACGTTTTATTTTCGTCGATAAAAAAGAACTATGCATCGATTAAAAAATCCTTCGTCGAGCACTGCTTTTTGATATGTAAAAGCAGCTCGTAAAATTTAAAGTGGATCGGTGCAGTGATTTTTCGGAAATCGCCCATAACTCCGTCAATTTTAAACGGATCGATTCGAAATTTTCAGAGGATATTTTTGAAATGTTAAATATATTTTCATTATCCATCGAAAACCAAAAATTGATATTTTCAAAAATTCCACCTAGATATAAGCCCTCAATGAAGTAAGTAAAAGTCAACGCGCTCCGACCAACTCACTTTTGACACTTGACGTTATTTTTCCAATCCAAGCTCGCGCTCCCTCATTCGCATATTCCCAAACGCGCACTTTTCAAAGAGAGAACTCTCGAAACGTCTTTACATTGCTCTATTTGCCATACACCAATTACGGCAAAAGGACGAGTAATATTTGCGGCTTTCGCGCGCCGTAAGCCCCCGCGATTCTCGACAAGTTCTACATGGTCTCGGTCGTAAATTTTTACACGCGCTCGTAAAAGCGTAAACTTATGAATATTCACGAGTAGAGGCCCCCACACCCTGCGCCCGTACTTTACACTCGCATCTACATAATTCTCGTGCGTAAGGTGCACGCGTATTTCATGCGCGCGTGCGATAAATATATCTCTAAATAGCGTGAGTCCGAGGACGCGTGCGCGGGCCGTCGTTAGAGCGTAATAATTACGCAACGAATTTTAATTTAAACAAAAAACACTCCAGGAGCTCCCAAACGTCTACTGTCAACACGGAGTCCCGCGTGTTCAAATTCAAAAAACGGCTAGCAAAAAAGGGGAGGCTCCGGGTGACCGGACGTCGAATCGTTTGTTGACAAAAGCGACGAGGAGCGTCAAACGAACGAACAACTTACACGATCAATTTTCTCGGATGAACAACAAGGATAGGTTGCGAAATTAAATTCCGATTTCGATTAAATTTGGCATGCTTGTAGAATCGGTAAAAATAGGCGACACGTATTTTTTTATATCTGCGGAACCCGATTTTTAAGGGTTGAAACGCACCCTCGAAAATTGATGTTTTTATTTTTTTGTCGATAACGTTTTAACGGTACGAGATATGAACAAATTTCGAATTGCAACAGGGTTTATTGTTTCGTGTACTATACATTGGACATGGGCACGATAACGTTATCGACGAAACGAGAAAAACACCCCTATTTTCGAGGGTGCGTTTCACCCATTAAAAATCCGCTTTCGCAGATTTAAAAAAATACGTGTCGTCTATTTTTACCCATTCTACAAGCATGCCAAATTTCATCGAGACCGGAGAGATCGACCTCGCAATCTTTCCTTGTACCATTCCAAAGTAGACTGGTCTGAAAATTGTGGATTTTCAGGATTTTGAAAAAATCGATAATCACTCAGGATTTTTTTTTCGTTCACTTACGCTGTGCATCGAAATATTTTTCAATGTTTGAGTTTTATTTTTTATATATTTCTCTTGCCACTGCAAAATGCCTGGAAAAATAGCGCCTGAGGATGCAAAGTCATACTTCTCCAAAAATTGCCTGAAAGACAGAAACAAAAACGATTATTAATCATTATGAAAAACTGTAGAGGGGTACAAGGATTTTTTTCATGAAAATTAACAAAATATTGGGCATTTCAACATTAAGGCGTTACCCCCACTTGTAGCGCAAAAAAGGCCTTTTTCATGATTTTTTTTAAAGAAAACTACAAAACTTTTTTAATCGATCAATATACCATCTTAAAGAACACATCTTGAAGAACTTTCAGTAATTTTTTTATTGAAAAATATTACATTGTTTAGTGGCAAATGGCCGTCAATGAAATAATGTTTTTATATACACGGTTTGCGGTGACCAACATTGCGGCGAAGTGGTTCATCTGAAAAAAAAATGCGGATGGATTTAGTCAAATATAAGTATAAACTAGTCTTTAATCGAAGGATTTTAACAAATATTCATTTTTCACAAAATGGCGGACAGTCAAAGTTAATGGTTCGATTTTAACGAAAAAAACGGCCGTTTTTTGGCTATAAAACGGCCTATTTTTTTCGAAAAAAAATCGAACGATTAAAGACTACATTTTTATGTATTAAATAAGCCTGCAAAATTTCAAGAAGATCAGTTTATTAGTGTTCGAGTAATCTTGGTCACCGACTTCAGAAATGCCATTTTGAGAAAAACGCGTTTAAAGTTTCAATTTCAGTTTACACGAAGAAAATATTTTTTTTTTGTAAACTTACATAGAGTCATCTATTCCGGGCATCAAAAAAAACTGCACTTCAAATTGCACTTCAAAAAAATGCAATAAAAAAAATCGATTTTTTCAAAATCGCAAGTGGGGGTAACCCCTTAAGTGTCAAATTGGGGCTTTTTCCGACAGTTTTTCGTAGAAAAAAATCGTAAAATTTTCAAATAAAAACGCTTCCGCACGACGCTAAGGAATGGCGTGAAGAATGATGTGGCAAAATTTTAGATGAACAGCTTGAAAACTCTTCATGAAAAATCGTCCTGAAAAATCTTGAAAGCTCTTCATGAAAAATCAGCTGGTCGAATCCTTTTTCTAAGTAAGGCTGTAGCGACCGGAATAATTCGAATTTCTCGACCAAAATTCAACAGCGTGTTTATGAAAGTCCATATTTTTTAATAATACAAAAAAAAACATTTTCAAAATATCGTACACGGGAATCCTCCCTTAAATTTGACGAGCCACGTTTTTACATTTATTCGTTTTTCTCGCTCGTCGACTCGATTCGCGTTGGAGTGAAAATCCATTCGCGTGTGCGCGAGATACACATCTAACGTGGAGACGCGTTTGGAATTCCGCTTCGCGAGAATCGCGAGAAAGATCCTCGTTGGGTGATAAAAGGGTCTCCGTGTCTTCATTAAGGAATAAAGAGGCGACGAGGAAAAACAACGCTCGATTATTCCCGTTAATTCGCAGCTCAATAGTCCACGGTTAACACTTGCTCTCGATTTCTCGATCTCTGGGCATACCGTAATTTTCTCGTGTCCTATTCCACGTAGGAATAGGACACGATAGAATTACCCCCCCCCCCCATTCTCCTCGTAACAATCGTCGAACGCGTTTCTATCCGACGCCGCTCGGTTCAATCGCATCTCCATTCGCGAACTGCAACGAGCCAATTCCACTAAGAGCCAATTCCACTAAGTGCATGTATATAAAGTCGTTTGCGGCCGCGAGCTTCGAGTGGCAATTAGAGCTGGCTCGTTGAATCCACGGACGCGTCTCAGGTGGTCGCATTAATCGAAACAATCCGTGCGGAGTGTTCTCCGCGTTCTGCGAGATTGGACAACGTAATCTCATCCACCTGATGTGCACTGGTAGGATCACGATACTAACATGGCTACGCACTTTTCGACAGCCAAGTACCCGTTTGGAAGTTCGCTTTTGTCCTTCATCCCTGGGGGCTGCGGGAGATGAGCGCAGGTTAATTAACGAGTTGATAAGTTAATGAGCTTCCCCGGTGGCAAGCAAAATTGATATTTTTGCGATACCGTAGCTATCGTTGAGTTAACGAGAGCTCGAGATGATCCTATCGATGGCACAGAAGGAAGACCCTAACTTTGGAATTCCAACTTCTGAACTCGCAGCCGAATAAAACGGAAGTTGGTTGAAGTACGTTTTTAACCCTTCGGTGAGACATTTGGCCACGATTTCGAAACACTGGGTCAATTTGACTTCAGATCGTACTTCATCAACCTGCCATTAAGGCGTTACCCCCACTTGTAGCGCAAAAAAGGCCTTTTTCATAATTTTTTTTAAAGAAAACTACAAAACTTTTTTAATTGATCAATATACCATCTTAAAGAACATATCTTGAAGAACTTTCAGTAATTTTTTTATTGAAAAATATTACATTGTTTAGTGGCAAATGGCCGTCAATGAAATAATGTTTTTATATACACGGTTTGCGGTGACCAACATTGCGGCGAAGTGGATCATCTGAAAAAAAAATGCGGATGGATTTAGT
This sequence comes from Ophion slaviceki, assembly GCA_944452715.1. Taxonomy (NCBI): domain Eukaryota; kingdom Metazoa; phylum Arthropoda; class Insecta; order Hymenoptera; family Ichneumonidae; genus Ophion; species Ophion slaviceki. The sequence goes on along the minus strand of OX101788.1, from coordinate 30,634,838 downwards.
CAAATATAAGTATAAACTAGTCTTTAATCGAAGGATTTTAAAAAAACATTCATTTTTCACAAAATGGCGGACAGTCAAAGTTAATGGTTCGATTTTAACGAAAAAAAACGGCCGTTTTTTGGCTATGAAACGGCCATTTTTTTCGAAAAAAAAATCGAACGATTGAAGACTACATTTTTATGTATTAAATAAGCCTGCAAAATTTCAAGAAGATTGGTTCATTAGTGTTCGAGTAATCTTGGTCACCGACTTCAGAAATGCCATTTTGAGAAACACGCGTTTAAAGTTTCAATTTCAGTTTACACGAAGAAAATATATTTTTTGTAAACTTACATAGAGTCATCTATTCCGGGCCCATACAGAAGTATGGGCCCGGATACTTATACTTCAAAAAAATGCAATAAAAAAAATCGATTTTTTCACAATCGCAAGTGGGGGTAACCCCTTAACAACCCTTCGGTCGGTTTTCATTGACAACGGATAAGGAGCACCCTTAAACATTTCTTAATATGTCTGCATAATTGTAATTCAGAAAGTATAAAATTGAATTGTAAAAAATTATTGAAAATTTTCCTTTTTGGAAAGTGAGCGCTTATTTCAAATTTGTCCAGGTCAAAATGACCCAGTGTGTCAATGTGAGGTCGGATCTAAAAGGAGGTCGGAGCGATCCAGTTGAGTCAAATGACGGTTTATGATTTTTTTTTTCAATGAACCTCAAAAAGGCATACGAGGTTCAGCTTTATTCTGCAGATGCTATTTTTTAAATAAAATACATAATCAAAAGACAAATTACGCATTTTTATATTTTTATTACGTAAATAAGAAAATCTTCTACGTCACTACCAACTTGAAAAAGTGTATCATTATCGATGATCATTATGAAAAAACTGCGTCATCGAATGTTTGAATCATACCTACATAACATTTTTTTTAATGTATTTCGAAAGTGTATTCATTAAGTGTAAAAACTTTTGTATCAATATCTATAAAATAAACCTATCAAAAAAATCATGAAAATAGCTTTTTCAGTGTCGAAAGCGAGAAGACCCCTTAAACTATTTTTTATCTCTGGTGTTTGGCGGTGAAAAAATTTCCAAAAATTTCTAAAGACTCAATATAGTCCAGGCAATAACATATATATTTTTTAAATTTAATCTTGGATTGTGGCTCACGCTCCAGCCTCTTTAATGAGCTAAAAAGGTTGTTTTAGAAACTGTATTGAGGCGATATGGATCGCTACTTGCAAGGCCGATAGACGTATCCTTCGAGGATTTCTCAGCACGAAATCGTAAAAGAGATCACTACCGTGGAATATGTTCGCGGAATTTTTTTTTTATTCACCGTCGCAGCAATTTACCAACATCTCGTGCGCTTTTCCGCGCTCGTAAAAACTCCAATTATCCATTAAAAATAGTCGTGAGTTAACGACAAAACGAACGGCTCTGTGTGCGTGTCATGAAAATTGCTCGATGCAGCTGAAGGGAACTTTATTACCGCGGCATCGCAGATTATCGGCAACCCGATGGAAAACTCTTTCGATCCATCGGTGTAATGGATTCCAACGAATTATGACTGTTTTTCCCGTGCGGCGGCAGTGATTTACCAGTGACTGGTGCGATTCGCCGCGGCAAAGGCCGCGCATGTTGACGACATTATGCAAAAGGAGAAAGGAAACGGGCAAAATGATAATTGGCGATTCCACGAGAGTCGATGTACAATTGACATCGGAGTTTCTTGATTTGTTATTCTACGCGATTGAATTTGCTCGGTTGAACGGATTTCTGGTGACTGTCCGGGCGCGATAACTCATTGTAACAAGGGAGATCAAGCTGTGTCGAATGGAAAGAGCCATTGCACTGTATGGATATGGCGAGTCTCGAGAATCTCTTTCATCGATGAGGGTTGACGCGCGTAGTTAGTCATTGATGTATATATTTAAAGATCGCGGTACACGCCGTTCAAATGCTGAATCCACGTTAACAGGAATGCAAACTGCGGGGTTCGTTAGAAAGTCACGATTGTGGAATTGCTGGATTCTCGATTCTCTTGCTCCTTCCGTGATTCTGCTGATCTCCCCATACGTATATGTACCTGTACGCCAAGATCGAAGAGAGGACGTGCGTATCCCCGAGACGTCGGAGACGCCGACGACTCCTCGTCTATATCTGCAAATGATCAAACTCGACTCCCACGCACTCGTCGCAATCTCGATCATATGAGAGCTCCTTCGGTACAACACGTTTCGCTGTTGATCTCTGGGTTCTTTGAGGGTCTCGGATATTTTCGATGGCAAGCTCTGGCAGCCGAGATTCGATCCAAGGGTCTGCTCTTTCTCTTCTTCTTATCCTGGTATCGATATATCTCTATTTTAAGTCATGAGATTTTATAATTGAAAAATTGATCGAATTAACAATTTAAATTAGAAACTTTAACCATTAAAAAAATTTATCGGAGAATTCAACTATTGAACATCTTTATTAGGAAATTTTACAATGAAACATTTTTATTCGAAAATTTTATAACAAAGTTTTTTAACAATTGGAGTTATTCATTATGAAGTTTGTTGAATTTCGTTAACCCTCTACCCGCATATTTTTGTTTTTTTAAATATGAAGTTGATTAAATTGCGAAAACAATTCAAAGCTCACACATTTTAAGATATCGGTCTCGATTTTTGTTTTGTTTTTTTTTTCGATCAAATGAGTATTATTGACAGATCGTCGAGAAGGAAATCTTGCAAATTAGAGATTTAATCCGAGAGTCTACTTTTTCCCTTTGTTCGATCCGTGCCTCCATATATTTCTATTTTAACTTATGAAATTTCATAATTCAAAAACATAACAATTTGAATTGGAAAACTTAAAAATTAAAAATTTTACTTAGAAAATTAAACAATTCTACATTTAAATGAGAAAATGGACAACTAGAATATTTAATTAGAAAATTTTATAATAAATATTCTTAATAATTGGCGTATTTATTATGAAATTTGTTAAATTTCGTTGACGCTCTACCCTCAGAAATTTTGTTTTTTCAATTATGAAGTTGATTAAATTGCGAAAACCCTCAAAAGCTCACACATTTTTGGATATCGGTCTCGATTTTTTTTTAATCAATGGACTATTATTGACAGATGGTCGCGAAGAAAATCACACAAATTGGACATTCGATCCAAGGGTCTTCTCTTTCCCTTTTTCTGATTCGCGCATCGATATATTTCTATTTTATATTATGAAATTTTATAATTTAAATTGGGGAAAGAATTTAAAGTGGAGCATTAAAACTTTTTGAAAATTATTATTTCATAAATTATTTCTATATCACTATATTCTATATCACATTCTATTTCGTTCACTGTCATAAACGAAATAGAATGACAAGGAACCAGCGTGCAAGTTATTAACCCACGATTTTTCCTTTAAGGGAGGCATCCCTTTAGACGCCCGAAAATGAGTCATTTTTCATGAATTTTTTTACAGGTGATGAAATTATAGCATAATTTAAACATGGTGATTACAACTTTCAAGTGTTAAAAAATGATATCTTTTTTAAACAAAACAAAATGGTGGCGTTATAAAGTATTCCTTTAGGCGTCTTTAGAAAAACTGCTCATGTTATAGCTCCAAAACCTTATAGCGATAACCTTAAAACTTTAGGTATATCCTTCCAATAATGTTATAGTGAGAAACCTCTCAAAATTTCAGCCAGATCGATCAATACCTTTTTCGAGCTATAACGTGAGCAGTTTTTCAAAAGACGCCTAAAGGAATACCTTATGACGCCGCCATTTCGTTTTGTTTAAAAAATAAAACATTTTGTTTAACACTTGAAACTTGTAATGAGATAATGTCACTATGATTAAATTATGCTATAATTGTATCACCTTTAAAAAAATCATGAAACATGACTCATTTTCGGCTGTCTGAAGGGTTTCCCCCCTTAATTCATTACTTTCAGTGGTAACCTTTCAACATGATTTACTTAAATACTTAACCTTTGCCTAGTTCGCAGCAAAAGCCCAAATATTGTAACGAGAAATCACAGAAAGTAGGAAATTACTTCTCAACATTCTGTCACTGAAGTCACCGCAGCACAGAGTTTCGAGTCTAACGACGCGTTTGACTTTTCCGATCATTCCTAGAGTCACCGACTTTCCACCGATCTCAAATCTCTTATGCTTAATGTTCCTCATTACTCTCGTAAGTTGTTTATCTTCCATAACTCAACTTCCCCGTTTCCAGTTGCATTACCCCGAGTTGTAAATTCATACGTAGCATCTGGTTGGTGCGGATTTGCCCCAGTGCCACGATAAAAACCCAACTGTTATTATTATTCATACAATGTATAATTAAGGCTCGAGGGGGGTACGGATGATTTATCGATTTGTCGAGAAAAATCGGAGTGCTAATTGCGTTCTCCCGTGCCTATTGTTTAGCTTCATAGATTCGTACACACACGCGCGCGCGTGTACATACCTATGCAATTCGTTATTCATCTCGTCTCTCGTATTATAATTTATAATACCCCTGAATGTACGTACGATTGCAGGCGAGGGAATTCGTACACATTTGTACGTACACCGAGAACTCTGTGCTCTGTGTGTTACGTCGTCAATGATTTTTTTCCCATACACATCCTCATATACAGGGTGTCCGAGAACTGAATGCGTTCCCTGAAATGGGGGGTTGGGGGTGAAATTCTGAGTCGATTGATATAAGCATGTGTGGGTGTCGGATCAACCCCTGAATTATTATTAATTTTTAAAGGCGGACCAATCAGGTGCGCCTGTGTAGGTGCGGCGCTCCCGCTAGACACCACTGCACGCGCGTATCGCTCACCGACGCCGGCTCATCGGCCGCCCTGATTGGCCCGCCTTTAGAAAATTAACAATAATTCAGGGGTTGATGTGAGACCCACACATGCTTATATCAATCGACGCAGAATTTCACCCCCAACCCCCCCATCTCAGGAAACGCATTCAGTTCTGGAACACCCTGTATATATATTCTCTATTAGCCCCTCACTCACGTTCACTCGATTTTCAATCAACGACGAACTCGCTCCAAGCGTTTTCCACTCGTGACCGAGTTAATGACTCGGCACAGTGCGTCTGTATATCGCGCTCTCGTTTGATTCGCGGTGAATCGTTTGTACCTCGTCCAATTTTAGCGTTACGACCGCTATCGTCGACGTGTGTAATACGACGTGGCTCAACATCAGAAACGTCTCGCGATCTTTGCCCGAACACGAACACGCGTTTGATGCCGGGGTGTATATACATCTCTCTCTCGTATTTGCACGGAACGTTTCATGCCGGAAAAACAACGGTAGATAGATCATGCATGTGCGTATTATGCAATGATAGATCGTGGGGTAGCTCCAAATAAATCGACCAGAGTTGGAGAACCAAAGAGCGTTTGAAGCCTTCAAAAATTCGATTTTGTTGAAATGACTCGATGAAAATGTCTGAGGGGGAGATACCTTTAGGCGAGGAAAAAAGTTGCTTATATTTATGATTTTTTTTTAAAGGAAATACTTCTTTACTGTTTTTAAGACTTAGGGTATGTTTTGAACCCTTTGGCTGTTTCATGGTAGTTTTTTTTATTATCGTTATAAATCTTTAGAAATTGCGGAAGTATGCTGCTATCATATGGGAGAAGGTGACATCTACAAAAACATCGAAAATGCGTTTTACTGTACAGAACGATGAGAAATTTTGTACCGATTCCAACGGTACCAAAAACGAATCGTTGATTTGTTTTTTGTAGATGCTGCCTGCTGCCACATGACGGTAGTATGGCACGGTCTTTTAAAAAGGTTGCGGCGGATGTTGTCAGCCGGCGTGACACGTAGCGTCGGTGGGGTTAATTTGAAGAAAGAAAAACCAATGATGATTTTTTCTTTCATTAATACTTGTACGTAGAATATGAACCAAGGAAAAGTGGGAAATGTAGAAAATCGATGAAATGGTACGCTTTGAAACAAAAAGATTGAATTTTCCGAAAAAAGGCTACATTTTGCAATTAAATTTTTTTTTCTTATTTTCAGCAATATTTGGAGTCATGTTTTAGACGATAAGGTTATAAATATTTATACCCAATTTCATCAGAACCGCGCGATTAGTTTCTTAGCTATACGTCATCCACTTTTTAAAATGCAGTTGAGACCATGCCATAACTCCGTCATTTTTAAAGTTGGATAAAAAAAATTGCATGTAACAGCCCAAAGGAATAATAAAACATACCGCAAGTCTCAAAAATGGTAAAGAAGTATTTTCTTAAAAAAAAATCATGACAGTCAGCAGTTTTCTTTCGCCTACAGGTAACTCCCATAAGGGAGGACACCACTGTGACGAGCGAGAAAAGTCGTTTTGTTCGAATTTTTTTATCTACTAGAATCTGTATCTAGGATTTGGAAAAAGAGGTTTGTTATTAAGCATATATTGAACTCATTTGGCGTAACTTTTATTTAAAGGTTAAAAATAAACGTTATTCAGGTTTATACCTGCCTCTGTATAAAAGCCTCTGTATAAAAAATGTGGTCCAACGGCCGGATCGATAACTTGACAATGGTTGGTCTAAAAAATAAGAAAGTTTTATAATCTATATGAATGTAGTTTTCGGTGTACGTCCTACTTCGAAAAAAAAATACAAAACAGCAGGCGTTCAAAAAAAGTATAATTTCGGCGAAAAGTTCTACTTATATTTGGGAGCTTAAAAAATACTCAATTCAAAAAACAGCTACGTACAACGATAGCTACTGAAATTTGGGACATTTAGGTCTTTTAAAATTGAAAATCGGACAATTATAGCTAAAGTTATAATTCCAACAAGACTCCAGATCAAGAAATCCAGATCCAGATCCAGATCACTAAACCGTCTGTAATTTGGTCAACTTGCAATAATTTAACTTGATTATTTTTAGCTCATTCTTAAATACGAATACCTTGAAAAATGCAGATAAATCAATTTTTCCCCCGTCACAATGGGTCCCTTAATTAAGTTTCCAACAAAAAATAATGAAGATAGCGAAAAGTCTTCTACAACAGGAAATATGGCCACAGCCGATTCAGTTATGACAATGGATAGACTCGGAATTCCTCCATTGTCGAAAAGTCTGACAAATACAAATGGCAACGCGTTATCCTTCACGTTTCAACTTTAATTAATTTATTTGTAGAAGTTCGCAATTATACCGTCGGATGATAATGACTGATTTGACACGGAATGCCCGAGGTGTATCATTAAGTTTGGCGTATTGAGCAACATGTAGGATGTTCGTATGTATTAGGATACAGACGTACGTGGAGTGAGACTTTCTAACGATTCGGCACGGACAACCGCATGATCTGATCCACGACCCAATCTCTCGTACGAGGCTCACTTTTGACGGGTTGTGCACGAGCACGCACAAACGGACAGCGTTGCACGCACACACGTACATAAGTGAGGGCCAGTATGGGTGAAGATAAAGATTGACGATTAAATTCATAGCCGATCAATTTTTCATTGATTGACGTTGGAAGCCAGTAGTTTAGGACTGACGATCGTAATAATGCGAATCACATTTGCCGGTGGATAATCGCCGATCTCCGATGTTAAGCAGCCTTGGTCTGGGCCAATCTCGAATGGGTCATCGCTGATCAAACATTGCAAAAACAAGAATATATTCACTGCGAAAAAAAAGCTTAAGGCGGAAGCCTGAATTAGAAGGTCCAAAAAATCGTTTTTTTTTCGGGAATTTTATTAGAAGGCGAAAAAACAAGCGAGTCCGGTAAACATATAGAGATATTTTCATGTATATTTAAAATGTATGAAAAAAAATTCAATATGAAACGATAAATGACTGGAGATTTCTCAGCCTATTCATGTGCCTCTTGCCACTGCAGTCCCCAATCGGCGGGAAAGTTGCAGCTCGTAATTCTTGACTGAAACAAAAAACCAATAAATCGTTCAATTGTCATATATTTTTCTTCTGGGTGAATTAAGAAAATGCCGAAAAAATCGTGAAATTATACATTTTGTCGGGTTTGAAAAAAAAATTGTTTAAAAAAAACACTTTAACGTGCTATAAAAATGATTTAAAAAGACTTTTTAGACCGACTTTTTTAATTCACTTAGAAGAGATTTGCATATTGAAAAAAATAAACTTTGGTTTGATTCAATAGGTCGTTTAGTTATTTTGCCATCACGCCCGCCAATTTGGAAAAATCGTGAAAATGAAAACTGGAGAAAACGCACTTCAACGTTTTCAATAGGAGGAAATATCAATTTGAAAATTAATCGCTTCTCTGCTTTTGGCTTTGTATCTTCGAAAATGTTTACAATTGGCTTCTGTAACATTGTAAATATATTCTTGGATAGTTCATCTATCGATTTAAGCAATAAAACAAACGATTTTTCCGTCCTTCTAATTGAGGCTCCGGCCTTAAGGTAGAATAAATATTGAAGAAAAGTGACATTGAATTATGAGGTAAGAAAACCTGAGTATCACATTTATAAAATCCGTCCAAACGATCGATCCTTTTCCTCGAGTGAAGAATCGCATGTGTAAGCACCCAAGTTCCGAACAGATTGATGTGGAATTAATCTATATGTTTAATTTCAACCACGCGCGCCCCTCGTGATCTCCGCTATGTTTTCCTCTTCTTCTTCCTCACTTGCCACCGCATACTCGTAATGTAACTTCTTCGTATCAGAAGAACACATCAATTATCAATATCGGTGCTCCCCAGATTAATTATTGATTTATTCGCCATTACGCAATCTCGTGACTAATGCTCGGATAATCAATGCTCATATCTCTATAACGCGGATTGAATAATATATATAATACGCTGTAATTGATCGATAGGGAATGCATCGCGCGCTATGGTATACATAACATTATACGCAAGCCCGACGTTAGAAGATCACGTGCATCTTATCCGTATAGGTACGTGGATATGCTCTCGCGATCATCGAACTCTATCCCACCACTGGAAATATCCAGTCAATAGTCTCGAGGATCTTGAGGAATCGGAGCTTGAAGGACCCCAACGA
>OX101788.1:30613297-30620797 GCA_944452715.1 Ophion slaviceki | reverse complement strand
GGCGCCGTGGCTGCACATCTTCTCGCTCTCTATCTTATGCTCTTTCCTCGTCGCATATCGGCTTGTTTTTCGCAACCCGAAATGAAGCCAGTGAACGAGAATTTTGTATGCACCCGTGAGGTTGGCGATACCGATCTATGAGAACGGATAACCTTGCTGTCACGTCAACTGGCAGTCACATTGGTTCGAAAAATCATCAACTGGCTGTCACATTGGTTGAAAAAAATCATCGACTAGCTGTCACGTTGGTTCAAATAAGCATCAACTGGCTATCACATTGGTTCAAAAAAGCATCAACTGGCTGTCACATGGGTTCAAAAAATCCACTGGCTGTCACATTAGTTTCAAAATCACATTGTTCAAACAAGCATCAACTGGCTGTCACATTGGTTCAAAGAATCCTCAACTGGCTGACACATTGGTTCCAAAAATGATCAACTGGCGATCACATTGGTTCAAAAAATCATCAACTGGCTGTCACGTTCGTTCAAAAAATCATGAATTGGCTATCACATTGGTTCACAAAATCATCAACTGGCTGTCACATTGGTTTAAAAAAGCATCAAGTGGCTGTCACATTTGCTCAAAGTAATGGCAATTTCGCCATCGATTGGCCCCCTCTGAACTCCTAACGGGTTATGCCTAGTTATAATAGTACAGTTGTACGCCCTTTTGGTGCTTTTAAGGCGTTACCCCCACTTGTAGCGCAAAAAAGGCCTTTTTCATGAATTTTTTTAAAGAAAACTACAAAACTTTTTTAATCGATCAATATACCATCTTAAAGAACACATCTTGAAGAACTTTCAGTAATTTTTTTATTAAAAAATATTACATTGCTTAGTGGCAAATGGCCGTCAATGAAATAATGTTTTTATATATACGGTTTGCGGTGACCAACATTGCGTCGAAGTGGATCATCTGAAAAAAAAAATGCGGATGGATTTAGTCAAATATAAGTATAAACTAGTATTTAATCGAAGAATTTAAAAAATATTCATTTTTCACAAAATGGCGGACAGTCAAAGTTAATGGTTCGATTTTAACGAAAAAAAACGGCCGTTTTTTTGGCTATAAAACGGCCATTTTTTTTTCGAAAAAAAATCGAACGATTAAAGACTACATTTTTATGTATTAAATAAGCCTGCAAAATTTCAAGAAGATCGGTATTAGTGTTCGAGTAATCTTGGTCACCGACTTCAGAAATTCCATCTTGAGAAAAACGCGTTTAAAGTTTCAATTTCAGTTTACACGAAGAAAATATTTTTTTTTGTAAACTTACATAGAGTCATCTATTCCGTGCCCATACAGAAGTATGGGCCCGGATACTTATACTTCAAAAAAATGCAATAAAAAAAAATCGATTTTTTCAAAATCGCAAGTGGGGGTAACCCCTTAACTGACGAAATGGATCAATTAGACCTGGTGGACTGCCTGCTTCGGTGGAAGGCCCGGGCGGACATGACTTTGTACCCTACACTCCTGCTTAGCGAGTTATGCCTGGTTGTAACAGTCGAAAACAGCTCATTTTTTAGATTTTTTAAATACAAAATCGTGATGATAAATTACTACAAAAATTAGGCATTTGAAAAAGTATCATCGGAAGAACGTTCGATAATTTTCGTGTGTAAAAATATTTAATTATAACCAGTTCACAAGTTTTGTGGTGAGTAATGCCCTTTTAAACCAGGTTATTCAGTATCGAAAATTCCAGCAGATTTCTTCAGTATATCAGTTTGTCCTATGAGTAATCGAAGGTGTTTCGGAAATATCAATTTAAAAAAATGGCGCCTGTTTAAAGTGAAAGTCTTAATTTTTGCGAAAAATGTGGGCATTTTTCGTTCATAAAATCGAAAGTATACAACGGAAAAAAATTATTCTATCAAAAAAATCCTTCTTCAAAAATACTATATTTTTATGTTTAGAAAAAGCCCTAAAATTTTCGGAAAGATCAATCCAGTATTTTTTGAGATATTCTGCTCAGTGACTTTGAAAATGTACTTTCGCGAAAAAAGCGTTTGAAGTTTCGAACGACCCTCCGAGCTTTCCGGAGGGCGGCAACATAACAGCCCCTAAATCTGTTATTTGTCATTCAATCACCTTGAAATTTTCAGGCGACATTTATAAGATGATTGTACTGTCGAAATATGTTGATTTTGACAAAAAGTGAATTTTCGATTTTAACAACTAGGCATAACCCCTTAATCGTTTGTAGCGAACGATTTTTATATAATTTATTTTCACGATTTATATGGGCTGTGCAATTAAGACGAGACACCCCGTGGATATGTCTCGTTATCACATCGAGGATGCAAAACGATTACGAAAGCGATGGTGGCGTAGCGATCGGCTTCTCGGGAGGAATCCTCGTGGCATCTGGGTAAAGATGATTGCCCTCCCCCTCGCCGTAACAGACTCTTTCCACTTTACCGAAGATGGGAGCACACGAAGTCGCGAAATTATATCGTCTATAGCGCAGAAGTCGGCGATTTTCTCTCGGGGATATACTCTAATATCGTACGGTCCTCTTTCACTGTTATATGCACGGTGGAGTGCTGATGAATCGTCGTCGGGCCTCTTTTGCTTGCACCGCTATTTACGCTCCTCCGATCCATTCTTGCTCGATTGTGGTCTACAAGAATATACAGGGTGCCAGTTATAAGCGATGGGTTCGTTAAGACGAAAAATATGATTTTTAATGGTTTTTTAAGTCCGCTGTGAAAAAAAAACATAGCGTATTTATGTGATGGGTAGAATTTGCTAAAAAAATTGAGCATTCAGGGAAAACATCAAAATTCTATTTTGAGTTCAACGGAATAAAGATCATTTAATGGCGAATACGAAACACTCCTAAACAAGTTTTTTAGGAGTGTTTAGAACTTTTTATAGGAGTGATTCTATTAATATTAAAATAGTTAATTATTTAATTCTAATATAATTTCGCAATCATCGAAAGTGATCGAAAATTCCGCAATTATCCAAAGTGATAGAAATCTTTTGATCCGTACTGTATATATAAGCATGCATAAATACATATACGCGGAATAAAAATACTTTGAATCCGTTAAATCTCCGTAATAATTATTTTCATGCAACGTTTTTTTAACCGCACATCAGAACGGTCCCCAACTGTCTGTTGTTTTAACGAATCGGTTATTTAATTTAACTTTTTTGGAAAATCGTGATGCTAAATTTTCGACTGCTACAACTCAGCATAATCTCTTAAGGGATAGGGTGGTCTTCCAAATTACCTTATATGTATAAATGCTTACATTTATCCACAGATGATTTTGAAGACATTGAGACTTACATAATGTTGAGTACAGCCCTGAAGAGGACGATTGAAGTCCAATGTCTCCAAAACGACCTTGGTATCCATGGACACTGCCGGCCAAATCTTTGGGTACACTAGTCGAACTTTCTTACCGCACTAAAAGTTGGATAGCGGACTCAAAAGTAAAGATAATTGAATGTCCCAAGTGGCGTTTTAAAAAGGACAAATTTACCTTTATTTTGCTTTTTTTTAAATCAAATTTTGTACGATTTATTTTGCTCCGGTACGCACTTTTGAACGTGGCCATTTTTCGGCTATTTTTTGGCCGTCGACAATTCACTGCAAAGCATGTGGAAAAATTTTCCCTCGGTTTTTTCCACGGTAAAGTTAAAAAGAATATCAAAATCTACATTTGTGTTTTTTAGGAAGACTCGTACGATTTTTTTCGCCCCAATATTGAATTTTTAGCTAAAAAAGACATGTTTTAGAAAAAAAAAGGCGTCATCGAAGAACTATAGGGTTTCAGAGGAAATGTCAAAAGGATAAAAAGTTGCATGGGTTCACACTGGAGTGGCTAGAATTTTATCAGAATGTTTTTTCACCATTTTCGGTTAGAACTTTGAGTGGAGCGGCTCCACCTGGGAATTGTGGGGTCTAGGACAATATATTGGGAATTGAAATTTGTTTACATTTGTATTTTGAATTAACTACAATCCTTTTTTTAACCAGTGAAACTCGGAGAATCGTCGTCTACGGTACGTGCGAATATTGCCAGCAACTACGTGGTATAATTTTTTGACAATTTTTTTGCGTTACAAAGCAAGTCCAAACGTTTAAAGTTGTGTGGTGCTGAATATGTCATAAAGGGTCGAAAAAACACGTCGTTGATTTGAAGAAAAAATCAGGGTAAAAAAAAATTTGAAAAAAAAATCTGGAAAATGTCAGCGAATCTAAAATGAAAAGTACAACTCTTTTTCTTTTTAATATTTTGTCTTAAATCCGAGAGTTCTCGAGGCACAACAACCAACTGACAACGATTCTCCGAGTTCCACCAAAAATTGTTTAAATCGGAAAAAATTGGAGTTAACCAAAAATAATGCTGTAAACAAATTTCCTTTCTTTATATATTGTCCTAGACCCCATAATTCCCAAGTAGAGCCTCTCTGCAGTCATCATAGTTCCAACCAAAAATGCTAAAAAAAGTCAAAAAAAAATCTAAAAAAATTCTAGCCATTGCAGTGTTAACCCATGCAACTTTTTACCCTCTTAACATTTCCTCTGAAACCCTATGGATCTTCGACGACGCCGTTTTTTCTAAAACATATATTTTTTAGCTAAAAATGCAATACTGGAGCGATAAAAATCGAACAAGACTTTCTAAAAAACAAAAATGTAGGTTTTGATGTCCTTTTTAAGTTTACCATGGAAAAAACCAAGGAAACAAATTTCCAGAAACTTTGCCATTAATTTTCGGCGGACATAAAATAGTCGAAAAATGGCCACGTTCAAAAGCGCGAATGAGGGTGAAAAAAAATTGCAGAAAATTTTCTAGGAAAGCAAAATAAAGATAAATTTGTCCTCTTTAAAACGCCACTTGGTAAATTCAATTGACTTTATTTTTGAGTCCGCTATATAACTTTTAGTGCGGTAAGAAATTTCGACTAGTGTACCCAAACTTTTGGCCAGCAGTGTACCTATCTACGACTCTCCTCCCCCGCGAATCTTTTCATCGTTCAAAGTCAAAAGGGCGCAAGTGGTAGTATAAAAGCATACTTTTTTCGCCCCTATCGCCTTGGATCATCAATTTATAAGCTCGAGCGATCGCGTCGTGTTACCAGTGACAGATCTGGGTTGCCTCAGACTGTCCTCTCTCTCTCTCTCTCCCTCTTTTTCGCTCGTCTTGCGTCATCTCGTACTATTGAAGAGATACGATTATAGGTGCTCGACAAGAGAACCAACAGTTCATGCATATACACGCTTGGAAACGAGAGTTCTCTGTTAAATCTCTCTGCGGTGATGTACCACCGCGTCCAACTCTCGACTAACGTGTGTGTCCCAAGGCACTCCCACGCGCCGTGTCGTGGCGATTTTTCGTTTTCTTCATTTGCAAATCCCACCGAGATCAATTTTCGCATCGAGTTCGCGCGATCTCACCAGCCTCGCGTCAACGATGCCATTACTCACGTATACCTATACACAGACGCGGAAGTCTTTTTCATATGAAGAATAAATCGTTATTCTACGCTGTCTCCGGGGGATCGTTTGGTTCGACGGAAAATCGCGTGCGTGTGACGTGATTCACGGATATTTGCGGAAGTTTGTTTGTTTTTTTGTTGTTGTTAGTTTTTATTACGTGTAACGAATGTGATCCAGCTCTGGCTACCTGGGCAAAAATGAACCCGACAGATAACCTTTAGTAGAAAGTAATGGAACCGCACACCCGGCGAAACTGTATACCTTGCTGGTATAAATCATCGCCTGACTGACGAAAGGGCGTAATTGCAGGGATCCAACGCGCGGTACAAGCCAGGCTACGTCCCATTGCTCCTTGGCAACATTTAGATACACACATATATACGGGGTGTATGTACAAAAATACAGGGTGTCCCAGAACTGAATGCGTTTCCTGAGATGAGGGGTTGGGGGTGAAATTCTGAGTCGATTGATATAAGCATGTGTGGGTCTCAGATCAACCCCTGAATTGTTATTGATTTTTAAAGGCGGGCCAATCAGGTGCGCCCGAGGAGCCGGCGTTCGTCGGTGAGCGATACGCGCGTGCAGTGGTGCCGGGCGGGAGCACCGCACCGCCGGCTCATCGGGCGCACCTGATTGGCCCGCGTTTAAAAATCAATAATAATTCAGCGGTTGATCTTAGACCCATACATGCGTATATCAATCGACTCAGAATTTCACCCCCAATCCCCCATCTCAGGGAACGCATTCAGTTCTGGGACACCCTGTACATATATTTATATTTATATTTATACATATATATTTTCGTTGTATTCCTTTTTTTATTAGTACAGTGTAATGGTAATACGGACACCGAGAGACCGCGATAAAGGTCGAATCGCGTACCGGGCACGCCGGCGGGAGAGTGGAATGTTGCAAAATAATATAATGATTCTTCGGCGCGGACTGGTATCCAGGAGGGATACGGTATACACCCGAGGGTCACTGGGTTAGAAGCGTGGAAGAGAAATTTCTTGGGTGGGGCACGATCCCCCGTCCCGCTGAAGCCTCGATTTTTTCACGTTGATTGTACCAACGTATGGAATCCATTAGAAGAATAAAACAATTGAATTTGTGTAATTGCTGTGGAAATATCCCGCGAGGAAGAATATCGCGGGGAAACTCGAACGCGTGTAACAATCGCGATGTTGGATTTTTTCGTAATGATTTTCAACGATGTTCGAGGTGAAGTGTACACGGTAATAAAGTTTTTATCGCAGATAAGATAATTCTCTTATAGGGTAAACCGACCAGTGAATGGAAGAATGAGGATACTGGGGGATTTAGAGAGACTGTAAAAAGCAATTATTATGAAAAAAAATGTCATCGCTATAGGCAACAAAAGAAATTGTTTTTTATAGTAGAAAAAAATATTCGAAGTAATTGCGGTGAATAATATTGAAGGAATTGAGAAATGAGTAGCGGAGGAGTAAATCGACAGTGAAGGGACGAAATTACCAGTAGATGGACACTCGACCGCCAGTAAATGGACTTGTTGTATAGAACGCTGGAAAGTATAACGATTTATTATTTATTTTTATTAAGGGGGGAGATACCTTTAGGTGAGGAATAATTGCTGTTTTTCTTTACATTTTTAAGGGAAGATTTCTTCACTATTTTTGACACTTCGGGTATGCTTTATTATTACTTTTGGCTGTTACATCGTATTTTTTTGTATTCATCTTTAAAAATAGCGCAGCTATGGCACGGTCTTCTAAGTTGCGGTGGATGTTGTTAGACGGCGTGACACGTAGCGTCGACGGGACTGATCTGAAGAAAACCAACGAAGATTTTTCTTTCATTAACACTCATACGCAGAATGTGAACCAAAAAAGCGAGAAATGTTGAAAATCGATTAAATGGTACGCTTTGAAATAAAAAGATTGAATTTTCCGGAAAAAATGGCTACATTTTGCAATAAAAAATATTTTTTTTTCTTCAATTTTCATAAAGGTTTAGAGTCATGATTTAAACAATAAGGTTAGAAAAATGTACAC
>OX101788.1:30570254-30613097 GCA_944452715.1 Ophion slaviceki | reverse complement strand
TATCTTTGAAAATAGCGGAGCAAAAACGATTCGAAAATTCGGAGTCGATGCGTGTGCGAGCGGAAGACATATCGTGTTTTTGTGCCGCTGTTTTCATAGGTAGGGATTGGACGTCAAATAACTTTATGCGTACTTTATTATTCCAAACAACTTTTGTTTGAAACATTTTTTGATCCGGCCGTTGATTGTCGAGATAAGGCGATTTTTAAGTTTTCAACCCCTATTTCTTAGGGTTGGGGCGAGTTGAGGGGCAACATTTTAGTGGGCTTACTTTCAGTATGCAGCCTTAGGTCAAAAATTCTAAAAAGTGCTGGGTTTTCGTCTCTTTTACTGGACTAACGTGAGGAATATGGTTCATATTGATTCTGAGTCTATGGGGTCATGGACTTCTGCATTTGTATGCGTGTATAGGTGTTTATTTCTGGATGTATACGATGCTCTCGCTTTGAGGGCCAGGTGTGTTGGGTTCCCACATTGGGACCTTGAATAGAAACATAATGTATGCTGATTTTTTATGGAGTGTACGAGAGAGAGAGAGCGAGAGGAATACCGGACTAGAACTCACGAAATCGACGTCTGGTTCTCCTGTCGTTCGAATGTACATGAGTTTATACAGGGTGATCCGAAAAGTAACGTTTAAAAAGAAAATCTAGATGACTCGTATCGAACAGAATCACCCCCATGTATGCTCTACGATCTTTTTTATTTTTCGAGAATTTTTTTCTCTTTTGCGTATGTACTTGTCGAGCGATGTTTTTTACTCGTGTTATCGTTGAAAAGGGCACTGTTGAGCAATAAATAAATGGCCGACTAAACACTGACGTAAATGCCTTAGATTTTTATCAAAAGTGAAAAAAATAGGTTTGATCAGACACTAAAATTCAGATGCTAAAAAAATAATAATTTTAATAGTTTTAATGACTCCTAATTGCTTTCAAAAACTTCTGAGAGGAAAGTATACACCCTGAAGAGATAAAAAATACAGATGCTACAGGAAAACTAGAAAAAATTAAAAAATGTCGAGAAACTAGACTTGTCGAGAAAAGGCATATTTTGTTTTGGGTATGTATGCACCTTACTCGGTTTTTTTTCACTTTTTTTATCGTCTAAAGTTCACTGTTGAGTAATTAATAATTATCCAACTGCACACTAGCGTAAATGCCTCAGATTTCGATTAAATGTTTAAACAAATAGATTTCATCAGCCATTAAAGTTCAGATGAGAAAAAATGCTTATATTAGTCTCATTGACTCCTAATTGCCTCGGAAACTTTCAAGAGGAAAGTATACACGCAAAAAAGAAAAGGAAAAATACTCATGGGACAGAAAACTCGAAGATAAAGTAAAAAATGCTTTTTCCCTGAAAACTTGAGAACCTTTTTTTTATTTTGCTCTTTTGCGTCGGTTTGTACTTTTTTCCAGATTTTTCTTCACATTTGTTATAATTATAAAGTGCACTGTTGAGCGATAAATAAGTGACCGACTGAATACTGATGTACATGCATTAGATTTTAAACACAAGTTAAAAAAATAGATTTGACCAGTCACTGAAGTTCAGATGATAAAGAAAAAAAAACGTATACTAGTGTCAACGACTTCTCATTGCTTTTAAGGCGTTACCCCCACTTGTAGCGCAAAAAGGCCTTTTCCCCTTAATTTCATGTTATTTTCAATACTTCTTTAGTATTTTTTTTCGCTTTACATTAGAAGAATTTTGGTTTTGGACTGCTTGTAGGCGAAACTGCAAATCGCCCCTCAAAACGCCTTTCATAGAGGGGTGGTTTCACCCCTTAGACCCGTTTTTCCAGCGATATAAAAAATACGTGTCTAATGGTCTTCAATGCTTTATCTCATATATGAGTTTCAACAAAACCGGAGGTGGACGCAGTGATGTTCCTTGTAAGAGAACCATATATACAAAAACGAGAAAAAAAATTAGCTGCCCTACAGGCAAACTCGAAAAAAAATGGTTTTTTTTTTCGAAAACAAAAAAGATCGTAGAACATACACAGGGGGAATTTCGATGGGTATACGAGTAATCCAAATTTTTCTTCTGGTCCACCCTGTATATCCCATAAACCGTGAGACGTGCTGATAGCCAACATTATACAAATATAACGGATTCAAAATATATCTGCCCCAATATGTATACACACGTGCACACTTGCAGTAAAAACGAAGTTACAGAAAGTCATGCGACGTGTTCTTACGAGATTCGACGGTGAGAGAGATCTTACGTCGCTTCCGTGTACACGACCAAACTGCCACTACCGTGCGCGCTATAAAGTTTCTCCTCGTGAATATGTACCGCCGAAGACGAGAGTAAGGAACGGATTCCGTTTCATATTGCCGCACTCGAGGAATCTCCGCAGACTCAGCGAAAGAGAAATATAAACTGCTCCCGTCTATCTGGACGACTAGGGCACGCATATACGTGCATACGTAGTCTTGTTCGAGTTTACGCATGCATACTTGTAACACGCGGCCAAATCTGTGCTCGAAAAGATTAGGGGTTGGGAGGAGGATTGACGGGATACGAGAATAATTTTTATCGCCATTCGAATCGATCCCACGTCTGGCTTGGCTCTTGCCGGTGGGAGGAAATCGCCCTGTGTGCACGCGAGTGTGCGCATTGGAAAAAGTGGGTTCTGTGTGCACAGTATAAACGCTCATAATCGGTAGTTCGTACATACATATAGAATATTCTCTCCGTGGAGAATTCGACGTGAACCTTTTTGGACGCCATTAGTGGCCATTTTTCGCCTTTGCGATCGAGCAATTTCTCATATCCCTTGCTCTATATATATATATGTATATATATATATGTATGTATGTATGTATATATATATATAATTAGGTATACAAATAAGTTCTCGGCCTGAAAATAAAAATAGCAGTATTAAATATTTAAACGAAAAAACTTTTCCTCCAGGTCTGGTGTCGTATAATACCATCCTAGCAGACTTTTTTCCGGATGAACAGCTTAAGGGGTCTTCTCACTTTAGACGCTAAAAGGGCCATTTTAATTAATTTTTTAATAGGTTCAATTATATATATTAATATAAAAGTTGTTACACTTAATAAATGCACTTTCGAAATACATTTTTAAAAAATTATTTATTTAAGTCACTATTTATAGACGAGAATGGTGTTAAAAATCGTCCTAAAAAATTGTAGGTCTGCGCTGTTAATGAAATCTCGGAGATGGATGATCCGAAGCAAAAAAATCAAACGGTTTTAGATTCAGTATGTTGATGGCTATGGCGCATATCATACGATTTTTGATATATGCAAAAATAACAAGATGGCGGACATTTTTCGAAAAAAACGTGTTTTTTCACCGTTTTTGGCAAAAAATCAAATGTTGAAATTTTAAAAAGTCCTTGACATGCGCTATGGAGATAGTTGTAAAGAATATGTCGTTAAAGTTTCACAAGGATCGGTTCAGTATTCTCGAAGATTTTATCAACAAGCCGTCGAAAAACGTTGTTTCGAGAAAAACGCGTTTAAAGTTTGTTTGGGTTACATAAATACATAAAATTTTATTTTTCATGCATTTCGAAAGTGTATGAGTGTTACAACTTTTATATCAATATCTATAATCAAACGTAACTCACAACCAGTGGAGCGCCAATGTATCTTCATCTGACTCACACTCTTATTTGCAGTAAATCGCCCAAAACTATTTATCGTTATCACCAATAACAGATTGTAGTTGTAAAATAATTTATAAAAAAATATCTATAGTATAAACTTATCAAAAAAATTAATGAAAACGGCCTTTCTTTAGGGTCTAAAGTGAGAAGACCCCTTAACATAACCTCAAAAGAGGCATCGTGAGCACAGTGAGCAAAATAAGTTGCAATAACGCACGTATTAGGCACTGTATGCTTTTCGCGCTTAAATTGAAAAAAATACTTCCGAGGCTAAAGAGATGATTTGTCAGGCAGTGGGTGACGATGCTGTATCCATTAGTACAATGAAGGAGTGGTTCCGAAGGTTCCAGAGTGGAAATTTCGACCTCGAGGATGGCGAGAGAGCAAGACGACCAAAAAATTTGAAGACGAGAATTGGGAGCAGTTCCTGCACGAAGATCCTCGCCAAACGCGATCGGGGTTTGCTACTACATTGGGAGTTACCAAACAAGACATTTACAGTCGCTTAAAAACGCTTGGCAAGATTCTAAACGGCCTTACATAGGTAAAGGACCTAGGCAAGTCATGTTGCTTGCATGGCAATGGCAGACCACACACAGCAAAAAGGACCAGATGCGCTTTAGTTTCGTTCTGGGAAGTTCTGCGACACCCAACGTAGTCACCAAACTTGGCTCCATCGTATTTCCACTCGTTCTGATCGCTCCAACATCATTTGGCTGATAGCCACTTCAAAACCTTCAGAGAAGTTAAAGTTACGATCGGCGACTTTATCGACTCAAAACCACCATCTTTTTACCGCCAAGGAATTCGCAAACAAACCCAAACAAACCACCATCTTTTTACCGCCAAGGAATTCGCAATCTGCCTGACAGGTGGGAAAAATGTGTAGGAGCAAGTTGAAATTACTTTTCCAATTAACATGTATCTTGATTTTAAGTAAATAAATAATTATTTTCTCCAAAAAGGCCTGGAACTTATTTTTATAACTAATATTTAATTATTACACTTTTGATAGGCAGCTGTCTCAATTTCTGCATTCGTGAGCTCCGTACGATCTTCTTTCGGAGGCAGTCCGAGAGAAACTCTTTGGAAGGGTGAAGATCCGGGCCCTTCAATACCAGCCTTATTTTTCATTTTTTCCCCTTTCTCCGATATATTTGAACTCCTCTCAAAGTGCCAATGACTGTGCAATATATGCGGCAGCTTATAAAAGCCTGACAGTAGTCACGCGCGGCGGGGTACAGGGGAGACCTAGCTGGCGATCATTTACGTTCGGCAAAGCCCCTCAAGAGTCGCTGTTCCCTCTCGTCCGATCTTTACCGCGATAAGAGAGTGATTGACTCTTGAAACGGGTCCAGCAGCCGAAGAAGACGCAGCGAAAGAACTGCCACGGTGTGGGATTTGTTGAGACTCTCGCGGTCCTTAAGGCCAAGAGTCACATACGTGAGTGTTCTCTCATCTCTGACTTTTTTCATTTTACTTTTATCTTTCGTGCATCATTATGTGTATAAGTATATATATATGTGTGTGTACGGGAAACGGATATATTGAATCCATCATATGTATGGAATGTTCGTTATCAGTGCAAGTGGCTGATTTGAGGACGGTTCTTAACATTGTTTTCAACCTGTGATTTTCCGATGATGCTGAAGTTTGCATGGTTGGAATGCAATGGAGGTTAAGGGGCTGTACCAGTGTGACACTTTCAAAAAATCGATTTTTTTCCTTCCTTTTTCGACAGTTTATACTTTCAAGATTTTATACTTTTGAAAATATGAAATGAGATTTTTCAAATTTGCTGACATTGTAACTCAAAGATCTGTTATCCGATTGACTTGAAATTTGAACTGAGTTCTCTTAAATATATTTACTCTACAATGACGAAGGATATTTTTGATTGGATGAAAATTGACGATTTGGCGTAGAAAAAAACGACCATTTTATAGGCAAGAAAACAGACTTTTTTCATAACTACGCCATTTTGTTAGATTTTGATATTTTTCGAAAATCCTACGTTATTGTACAGGAAATACTTTCCAGTTTAACGACATTTTTCCGTTTTCGATTTCAGCTACTCAACCGGCCGGAATCATGTCAGCAGTGGAGGAACTTTTTTTTTGGCGCCTCCGAAGGCAGCGCATAAGTCGCTTGGATCTCAATATTTTTCTATGAAAAAATTATGTAATATAGGTTAAATATAGCCAAATATATTCTTAATTTTCCGAAACATTTATTTGAGTAGTTTTTTTCCAACAAAATCCCGAAAATCACCCAAATTTTCAGCGTTCACACTGGTATAGCCCCTTAATTTGTCCTCTATGCTCAGCTTTTCACGGATTTAAAGTACGAAAATCACTCGAACGGTTTTTTCTTATCCTCATAGGAGATACATGATCTTGAGGCAATATTCTAGTCCAGAAAATTGCAAAAATCGGTTTTTTGGCATTTTCTTAAATATAAAATCTTAAGAATATGTCCCCAAAGAAAATAGTTTTACTAGTGCATCAGCTGCGAAATTAAAAAGAACAGGAGACGTAGAAGACGAGCTTCAGAGTATCATCATTTCGAAGTCGAGGAAGGCACACTTTACAAGGCAGAAATGGACGATTAATATAAGGTACGTATAACATGCCATTATACTACTTAGCTAGTTGAGGTTGTGTGAAATTGTACTCAAAACTTTAGTTTTTCTCGGAATTACTTTTTTCAACCTGGTTGACATAAAAGTTTGAGCTCTATTCAACTGATTGACTTCAAATTTGGTATGGACCTCCATTATATATCTTCGTCCCTATCTAGGCCATTGCAGAATTATTATTGTTACTATTCAAAAATTTTAACTTTGGAAAAAATTGGGAGATAAATTACGTTTTATTTTTCAGACAGGCACCATTTTTTTCTTCATTTTTTGGTACCTGCCATAATGACATTCTTCAATAAGAATGTCATTACGGCAGGTACCAAAAAATGAAGAAAAAAAAATGGTGCCTGTCTGAAAAATAAAACGCAATTTATCTCCCAATTTTGGTTCCTCCCAAGAAAATTGGTTTTATTTCTGATTGACATGAATAGGAGCTTTGGAGTCATGTCAACCGCCTCAACCCTTGTTTTACTTCCATATTTAGAGGCCCATATCTTTTTTAATGTTAATTTTTATCACATTTTTTTTGTAAGTTCTTTAAACATACAAAAAAATGGATGGTAAAAATATACATTTTTTTTATCAAGCCCGAAAAAACGTCTGAAATTAAGGTCTCTAAACTAGAATACCCCGTTAATCTATCAACAAATGATAGAGCGCAATAATAATGAAGAAATTTAAAAAACTAAAAAGAACTTTCGTTGCGTTCCAACGCAACGAAATTTGCGTTGAAATTTGCGATGCAAATTTCAAGGCAATATTTCAGGAATAGCACAGTCCTTGCAATCATCTTTATATTAAAATACTTACGAGGGACATCACTTAAGTGTCCACCTTTGATTTTGTTAAAATTAAGGTATGTGATAAAGCATTGTAACCTAGTAGACATATGTTTTATTATCGGCGGAAAAACGATTGGGGGGGGGGGGGGTTCGCTCAAAGAAATACTTCTTAATTTAATTTCTTTTTCAATACTTTTATAGTGGATTTTTCATCGCTTTACATTAGAAGAATTTTGATTTTTGTTTCATTCAGATCGATACACTGCACGTGGGTGAAACTGCAAAATCACTCCACGCCGTGTCTTTCGTTGAGGGGTGGTTTCCCCCCTTAAAACCGTTTTTCCGCCCATAAAAAAACGCGTCTAATAGTTCTCAATGCCTTATCACATATATGAGTTTCAGCAAAATCGAAGGTGGACACTTAAGTGATGTTCCTCCTTAGTTTCAGTCATAGACGTTAGGGTTGAGTTGAGTGTGGGGATGGTAGGCTACCATGGAGACGGACCTCGAAGTCTTCAAGATCACTTTTGCCGATATTAACATATATATATATATATATATATATATATATATATATATATATATATATATATATATATATATATATATATATATATATCGCATCCGGCGGTCTTTCCTGTTTCATTTTTTTTCAATCTTCCGTAACGCTCTTCTTTCTCTTCCATTTACGTTCGTTTATTTTTTGTTCTCGAGCTCTGCGCCGACGGACCTCACGACCTACCTCTTCAATTAGATTCGCAGCGCTGGCTCGTTAAACTTTTATGTTTTACTCAACGACTCGTTACGTGTATTGCTCTCCGCACACAGATTGTATATACTATATTGTACGGGTATTGGCATGCGTGCGAGTATCTGTATATCTATATATATAGATGTTTGCGAATGCATATGCTTTTGCCCCGCAGGTCGAAGATGAAAAACTTATACAGCGTCTGCAGCCGGATGGATGTGTTCGCGCATGTACACACGTATATCCGTCTATCTTCGCGTACTCCTCGGAATGTGTCTCTCGTTCTTCTTTATATTCCCTCGCCAATCTAACATGCTGATCGCCGTACAATGAGCGCAACATGTACACGTACCGAAGCGTTCAAACCCCTCGAGCACAAGCGTATTTCTTCGATCGATACATTAGTGATCTCTGGTCAAGGATATTGCAATCGGTTGTTAAAAAAGTAAGTCAAATCTGAAAATCGTATTTGCGTGGAGCGGTCCATCCATTACGGCTCTCATTATTGCGATGCCGTCGGGTGGAACTGATTTTGTTTTCTGTTCTCCATCACCGATACGTGGGAAAATGATGAGAATTTCTGCATCGGGAAATGTTAAGGGGTCTTCTCACTTCAGACGCTGAAAAAAGGATATTTTCATGGATTTTTTTGATAGGTTTATATTACAGACATTGATATAAAAGTTGTTACACTTAAGGGGTTTGGCTACAGTAACGGGTATAAAATCATTTGCGAATTTGACATTTTTTTTCGTATGGAAAAGTGGTTCACTCATAAAATTAATCACACATCTATTTAGTATGAATATCAAGCTGTTAGAATGTTTTTTTTCGATGTACAAAATGGCCGACTACTCGAAACTTCTCGAAGCAGCTTTTTTCCAATTGGCGTGACAAATAACTTCAACAATTTTCACTCGATTTACTTCAAATTTAAAAGTTATGTTCCTAATTGCATTTCGCAGAGAAGCACGTACGGAATTTCTGATTAATCGAAAACTTTTCATTTCATGAGTAGTTTATGAGCAGCTGTAACGAAATTTTTCAATGAAAATTCATTTTTTATGTTCAAATACCTACAACTTTTGAATAAAACAATATTTTTTTAATTCCGTACGTACTTCTCTAAATATTCTAATGTAGATTGACGAGAATTTTTGTTTTTTGTTATAGGTAAAAAATTGTGGATGCTAAATGTCACGCCGCGGAGCGCCTAAAAAAAGATAACAAAAGAAAATATTAGTAGTCGGCCATTTCATATATCGAAAAAAAAAAATGTTTTCTAACAGCTTCATATTCATACTTAATAGATGTGTAATTAATTTTATGAGTGGATCACTTTTTCATACGAAAAAAATTGTTAAATTCGCACATGATTTTATACCCGTTACTGTGGCCTAACCCCTTAATAAATGCACTTTCGAAATATATTTAAAAAAATATTTTATTGTATTTATGTAACCAAAACAAACTTTAAACGCGTTTTTCTCGGAACAACGTTTTTCGACGTCTTGTTGATAAAATCTTCGAACCTACTGAACCGGTCCTTGTGAAATTTTAACCACATATTCTTTTCAACTATAGCTATAGCGCATATCAAGGATTTTTAAAAGTTTGATATTTACTATTTTTTTTGTCAAAAACGGTGAAAAAAGACGTTTTTTTTGTTTTTTCGAAAAATGTCCGCCATTTTGTTATTTTTGCATATATAAAAAATCGTACGATACGCGCTATACCCGAGCAGAAATTTGTTCAGGGTGAAATCCGGACCGGATCAGGCTGCCACAATAGCAAATCCGGGCCGGGTCAGGCAAATTTAGTCCGGCCCTGATCAGGGATGTAACGCTTTTGCAAATTCAGGTCCGGATCAGGCACCTTATCAGGCTCTGATCAGGCGCTTCATCAGGCCCGGATCAAGCAACTTATCTTGTTGCGGATTACGAAATCTATGTATACTTATCCATGCGAGTCGGCAACGTTCAACATGTGGCAAGTAAAAAAACGGAAACAATTAAAACATGCTCATTGGTATCTGTCGATCGGAAAATGGTGTGTTTCGATACGAGCAACAACGACACGGAAGAAAAGATCTGGGTGATGTCTCTTCTCCACTGATAACAGAAAAAAAATACGAGGTTCGTTTCGCATTAAATATATTACAAAATATAAAATTTAAGAGAATAAAAATACGTATATATTTAAAAAATGCATTTCTAGACTGACTGTATGGTTGTGCATTACAATCAATCGTAAAAAATTGATTAAATTGTTCTTCAAACTAATAGTAATCTCTATTTTATCATTTTATTGCCAATATTTTAGCTTGTCCGGCGCAAATCAGGCGTGCCTGATCAGGGCGCCTTATTAATGCCTGATAAGGCTCCTATCCGGCGCAAATCAGGCGTGCTTGATCAGGGCGCCTTATTGATGGCTGATAAGGCTCCTCTCCGGCGCAAATCAGGCGTGCCTGATCAGGGCGCCTTATTGATCCCTGATCCGGCCCTGATGGATCCTCAGGCAGCCTGATTAGATTTCTGCTCGGGTAGCCATTGACATACTGAATCTAAAACGGTTTGATTTTTTCGTTTCGGATGATCTCTGAGATTTCATCAACAGCGCAGACCTACAATTTTTTGGGAAATTTATATAACTACCATTTTAGTCTATAAATAGCGACTTAAATAAATACAAACATTTTTTAAATGTATTTCGAAAGTGTATTTAGTAAGTGTAGCAACTTTTACATAAATATTTATAACATAAACCTATAAAAAAAATCGTGAAAATAAGCTTTTTTAGCGTCTAAAGTGAGAAGACCCCTTAAGGTTGCATTGCGTTGCGTTTGATGTGCGACGACCCTGAACTTTCCGCACCACCTCGAATTCCTGAGGAGAACGATGTATCTATGGAGAGAAAATGTGTCAAGTTGCTGCGGCGGCGGTGTGGCCGTACAATAGCACACGGAGCATTAGGTATTAGGTGCGCCCAACCTTCGCCACCTCGAGAGAATCTCCACGGCGGCAGATATACGTTTATGTGGAGGCAACTATCGCAGGAGCGATAGCTCGGGTTAGTTTCCTGCAATCCCGTACCGCACGTAGATCCACAGACATACACACACACACACACACAATCGCGTTGAAATAGCGAGAGAAAAAGAGCTCCCGGGACCTCCAAGTGCGACCGCACACTCGTGAGATCAGAGAGCTCTCTGGAAGCTCCCAAGATCGCGTCTTCTTCGAAAGTTATATCGCCTTGCCGAGTTCCCCTTTCAGCTCTCACGATGCCGATATACTTTGGAGCTTTTACGAGAAATCTGCTCGAGAGATAGCGCAACCTGTGTTGCGCAGTCGGGAGGAACGACGTCCAGCCTACAAACTACGATGTTCTTACCGAATTTCCTCATTTTTCATCTCGTGATCTTCGGAGTTTTTCGATTAAGGCGGTACTCTAGTTTCTCGGGTTGAAAAAATCGATTTTTTTTTCATAAATCACATTTACATGTGTAGAATATGTGTGCCAAAGGATTTTTCGATATTCGAAGTGGTTCACAAGTTACGGCCCTGGAACGGAGCAGGTATACGGAGCAGGTATACTTTCAAACGCGTTTTTCTCGAAACACCATTTTTCGAAACGGTGACCACGATATTTCAGAAACTACTGCACCGATCTTGTTCAATTTTATACAGCATCTTTAATATGTTATAAGCCAGCGATTGAACTAGGATTATCATGATTGCTTCGATAGTTTTTTTTGTACGAGCGAAAAACTTAAAAAATGAGTAAAAAATAGAATGTAATTTTCAAAAGTGTATAAAAAAGTAAATTTTTGTAATTTAGAATTCACTCTAGTTCAATCGCTGGTCTTAAATATGAAGATTAAAATGCCGTTTGGTTTCTTGATTTCAGATAAGCAGAACAGCCGCAATCTTGGTCGCCGTCAAGCACCTCTTTTACTTGATGTCTTCCTGTCGGCCACTATAACTTTTATTCTATTATATATTTTGACTTCAAAAAATTTGTAAAGCTTATTTAAATGTTAATAAAGATTATGCAAAAATAATGAGATTGATTATTGCGATGCTTTGCCCGTAAAAAATTATTGAAAAAACCGTAAAAAAACAGCCGAGAAACTAGAGGACCGCGTTAAGGTAATAAGGTCTGTCGGCTAATAAGGCCTAAGTAACGAAAATCGTATTTAAAATAACCGCTCACGCTCAAGGCCACTTTTACAGACGCCTGTTGCACGAATATGTCGCTATAAGTTTACGGAGGCGCGATACCCCGCAGCCAGTGTTGCATCGCCCATCATAAGACGCGGCCGCGCAACACCAATAATAAAAATCGGTCCGAATAAATCGTAAGTATTTTTTGTAATATTACTCTTGTCTATCTAAAATCACCGTCTTTATCTTCATTAAGGGGTTAGGCGACAGTAACGGATATAAAATCATGTGCGGATTTAACAATTTTTTTTCGTATCAAAAAGTGATTCACTCATAAAATTAATTACACATCTATTTAGTATGAATATCAAGCTGTTAGCATTTTTTTTCGATGTACAAACTACCCGAAACTTCTCGAAACAGCTTTTGGGTGCAGTTCTGAAAACCCCCCACCTCCGATTGAGCTGAAATTTTATGAAGACCTTCATTTTAGTGTTATAAAAGAACCCCTAAAGGGATTTTTGGCGCATCGAAGTAGTTCTCGAGATATCAATTATTGAAATTGTGAAAAAAAATTTCTTTCGCTGAAAACTCGGTAAATATGCAGTTTATGAAAAGATAGTAGGAGACACTTTTGGTAGGAAATTAAATTTTTTACAAAGAAGGTCCTACACAATGTTTTCAAAAACTGCATATTTTTGGTTGAAAATTCAAAAAATGCGTTTAATTGACAATGGCCGAGTTTTTGGCTAATTTTAAGGGTGTGCTGGCTACTGGAGTGAGTGTCAACTGGAATGAGTTCCTACTGGACCACGGGGAGTCCGCCCCCCCCCCCCCCCCGGTGGGGTCAAGGGGCAGCGCCCCTTGTGGGTGGGCACAGCCCCCCCAATGATACTAAAACTGCTTTTTATATGATTAAAAATTGATTAAAAATAAAAAACTAATGAACGTTCGGTTCACCGTGGTCAGCTGACTGAAAACTTGCCCATAGTCAATTAAACATATTTATTTAATTTTCAGGCTAAAATATGCAGTTTTTGAAAATTTTGTATAATACCTTTTTTGTAGCAAATTTAATTTCCTACAAAAAGTATTTCTTATCATTTTTTCGACAACTGCATATTTACCACTATTTTTTGAGATACCAGCGAAAGAAAATATTTTTTTACAATTTTAAAAATCGATATCTCGAAAACTACTTCAATGCACCGAAAATCATTTTAGGGGTTCTTTTGTAACATTAAAATGAAGGTCTTCACAAAATTTCAGCGCAATTGGAGGTGGGGGGTTTTCGAAACTTTATCCCACCTTTTTCCCAATTGGTGTGACAAATAACTTCAATAATTTCCATTCGATTTACTTCAAATTTAAAAGTTATGTTCCTGATTGCATTTCTGTAGGTCTTATTATCCTACCATAGTAAAATAAGGCCTATTATCAAGGTTTTCAAAAATGTTTAATTTTGTTTTCGTTTGTGGCGCAAGTTACCATTTTTCGTTTATATTTCATATCAACTGAGCTTGAATAATGATTATAATTAAAACATGTCGATTGAATTGGATATTTTCCATTTTATTTCAAATTTGACTTTCACTTTATTTCAATCTTAGCTAGGCCTCATTACCCGCAGGTACCTTATACGAATAGCAAAAGAAAAATGTCTTTCGAGCTACCGCGATAGGAGTTTTTACGAGACGAAACGAAAACTCGTATTTTCCTATCTGACCGCTTTGCTTTTACGAGCGGCGCAACCCCCGCGGTATGCGAAGATAAATCTCGAAGCCTAAGTCCGAAATGGATATGAACAAGCGTAGCCACAAACTGGAAAAGATCAGGAAACATCCCAAGAGTTTTGAGAAAAAGTGTCTGCGGGTTACTGGAGAGTTCTTCGTACATAAATCCAGCCTCGCGTTCCGCATCCGCGTATGTCGCTTCTCTGCTTGGAAGTGCACGAGTCTAAAGGGAACGAAAGGTAAGGACGTATTCGTGAGAGATAATACCGGAGATCAGAACTACACGCGACCCTTGCGACCGTTCGCCACGACACCTTATCATCGTTACTCAAAGAATCCCGCGCGAGTCTCATTCCTAATGCCGTTGAGATACGAGCTCCTACCCATACACGAGTGAGATTAACACCTTCACGCACGGACGCCTTCAATTACGCACCTACGAGGCGTCGAGGCCCCTCACGCATGTACATACGCGCGCATACCTGCATCCGTGTGGTTCTGTGCTTTCGCGCGGAACGCCCACGTCTCTCTTTTCCGGTCACCGATTCACCATCAACTCCGTATAGTACCAGGCCGCAACAACTTTAGGTTGCACTCGCGATCCGCAATGCTCGATCCGCAATCCCTCCCCGCCCCTTGTGACCACATCCACCGATACCACTTGTGCGCGCCAAAATATACATGTAGACATACGAATGATACCTGTAATGCATTTGCGGAATGGGCGCCATGCATCGCTCTCGAGCCTGCGAGTGGTAATTTACCGGAAAAGTTCGAACCTGCGATCGAGACCGCAGCGAATAAACCATCGGGATTGCTGCGTTGCAACCGAGGCACATGTAGCTTTTGCAACGGCAAAGACATCGTGGCGGGTTAACGACAGCAGGCTCCACCTCAGGAAAGTAGACTTGGAACATTTTTTCTTCTCATTTCGTAGTTGGACGACGTTTTTTTCACACGCAGTGTCGCAAAGTCACCGTGGATTTATGGCAATCGGTAGATCCATTCGCATTGACGTATGGAGATCCGAAAGAAGCCTGGCAGTTTTGCTTGCCAGGAAAGCACACCAAGAGTCAGCCTTCGGAGTTGGGGTTCTTTGCGTATTTGCCCGAGTAGAAGTATTGGCAGGCTGGCCTGATATTTGATCCGGGTCTGGTCACGTTGTAGTGCGGAGGCCTTACTTAAGGTATGCCTCAATTTGCCTGATCTGGTTGGTGTCAGGTGACAGGCAACTGGATGTACTGTTTCCTCCAGTTGCCTGATCCAGCTAGCTTCAGGCGATGGTCAAGTAAGTGGACTTACAGCTTGCAGAAGTTCGTCTGATCAGACTACCTTCAGGCGATGGTCAGGCAACTGGACTTACGGCTTGATTCAATTCGCCTGATCTGGCTAGCTTCAAGCAATCATCAAGTTACTGGACCCACATAGGGGGAAGACCCGTAACGCCCGACGGCACCTAGTGCTGGACACTCGTGTTATCATGACAATATCGCGGTGCGTTCGCGTAAAAAACCCATGAAAGGGGTGTGGGGGAGCGTAGCGATACCAAATCGCGGGACGCGGTTCGCCACTAACGCGCGAGGCCAAAGTGGGAGCGATTGATTGCTGCGTTTGGCGGGAATACACTGCGTCGGGTAAGATCGAGGTGAGTGTTACTGCTAAGTTTCTGTGTTTGAGTGTTTATGTGAATGGTTATTACACGTCGTGTTCCATAAATATTCGAAGTTTGTTAAAGTTTTTCTTGGATTCCCAAGGGGTTTTGGTATAAAACGCGTAATTTTGAGGATTCTCTGTCCCCTGGTACCGGACACAAAGTGGTCCCTTAACGCCGGACAGTAAACACGCTGTTTTTTTCTCGTAAGCATTTATACTTTTGATTATAACTGTTGTACGTTGTTTTACAGGATAGAAGAACGCAGCGAAATCAAAATGGAAGAGAAGAAAAAGGTAGGACAATGGACCAAAAAAAATTGCTAACTGAGTTTGAGAGAAGCTTCGCTGCGCTACGACGTTCCGAAAAGCACTCTACATGACAAAACATCGTTATTACACCGTGGACTAGCTTTGCTCCAGGTGTTGTGCAGATTCTCCATAATTTGTCGCCATTGCCAGATGCTGCAAAAACCGATCAGTTCGAGGAAGAGAAAAACCGAAAGAAGTGAAATTCTGACTTCATCACCTTGCCAAATTGTTGTCGGAAAAAGAGAATAGAAAAGAACGTTAATGACAAACACGAAGGAATTGAAATCGAATATAAAAACGACTTGCGTAGGATGCCTGGAGGACCACGAAAAAGCCTGGATGCAGTGCGCCAACTGCCGTGAATAGGTTCATGAATAATTTGCAGACACCCCTAAACGTTCGAAAACTTACATATGCGATTGATGCACAATGTTCTGAAATTTAAATTGAATAAAATTTTCGTAGAGACAAACATTTTTCTGGCTGCTTGAATTAATGGTCCGTCTTGATTGCAATACACACATCGAAGGGGTATGGGCAGAGAGGGGCGGAGGGAGAGAGGAGTTATATATATATATATAGGTTATGGTTGCAAAATCTATAGCATGATATTCGATAAAACTCTCTAATTATCACAATGATATCAACTAATTGATATAGTTTATGTGATACAACAAATAATTATAGGAATTGATGTGGTCTCTTATGCCACCGAAATGCTACAAACACTTGGTAGCATAGAGGCAGCGTGCGTAGCTATAGGTAAGTAGGTTCTAGACTCGATCCCATGTGGCTGCAGAAACATTTTCTTCGAAAAAATCCATTCAGAAGGCCCGGGAATGACGGATTATGATACAAAATCATTGCGGTAGAACTCTAAATTAAGTATTTCAATTTATTTTGGATTCATAAAATATCCTATCGAATATTCTAAAAAATATATTTGAAGCAAATAGGATTGTAGTAAAAATCCTATTTGATTCGAATAGATCCTATTTAAATCAAATATTTTGTTGACAGTGCAATAAAGAATGTGATACGATGGTGGTTTCCGAAGCAACAGAGAACTTCCCTCTTCGGACTGCATGTCAGGCCTTCACTCTTCACCCTGATCAGGCCTTCATTTTTTACCCTGATCAGACCGAAATCAGGGAAAGTGTCACAAAAATGATCAGGGCTTGATAAAAAACCATGATGAAGGGATGATAAAAAATCAGGATGCCTGATCAGGTCTTTTTTGTAGCTGGCACAGGATTTCAACTCGGGTGTGGGTACAACTCTCTTGTAAAGACGCAACCTTGCAATGAACTCGGGTGAACCCGGCTACCATGTAACCGCGCGTTACACCCAGCATATGGTGAGTAGGTATGCGTATCTGTATAGGAGGAATGGACGGAGCATTGCTGGACAAACGGGCGCAGGTGTGGGTTGTACACAATGGGCTGACGGAGAGTGTGGAGGCAAGAGGAAGAGAGACGCACAGCGCGAAGGACCCATCGAGGATTCTCCATCGGGAGCGGACTCCAGGCATCAAAGGATCAGGAGAGAGAGAAAGCGAGTAAAGTCTCGCGTTAGCCTACAGTTATTGGCAACCCAACAAGGTTTGGCCTCCTAAACCAATCGAATAAGGAGCGAGATGCGCGGGTATCCCAGTATCTTTAGAGTTGAATTCTCTCCCGGGACAATCTCTGTGCAGCTTGGATCCGTGGCTTATATTATCGGAGAAGGACTGGACGAGCAATGCGGTGGTGCTCTGTTGGTTTGCGGTGCCCCATGGCTAGCGAGCTACGGAGCACTCTGGGACCTCCGTGGTGCGCGGTCGACTTATCGGTAGGAAATCTACTCTTGTAGGCATGCCAGAAGGACCGCGAGCCGACACGGTCTCCATCGCTTCTCTTACTCTCGATCTTTCCGTTGCCCTCTCTCTCTCTCTCTCTCTCTCTCTCTCTCGGTCTTACTCTCTTCGGTTCCTATATGTGGTTGCGCGGTGGTCCCTTCCAGAGAAATCGTTGCGTCTCTCACGCGCGAGCGAAGGGTACACACTGTGCACCTTCAGTATTCGTGTAGCGCACACAGGACGAGAATGAGACGAAGAGAGAGGAAGGGACTGAGGGCTCAAGGGAGAAAGGGAGGGAAGGAACAACAGAGCGTGTGTGCTACCAGCGGGAGCGCACTCCCGATACAAGATACTGCCACGTGTTACACGCTGTTCGCCACCAGGAGAAACGGTCCCCTCCGCCATTCTTGCACACCACCCCCCCGAGTGGACAATAACAACCTTCCGTCCTTTCTTTTGTTCGGCAAAGCTCAGGACCTTGCGGGAGTCTGCGGATTCTATGGGATTGTGGGTTAGACGGCTCTCGTAGTCTTCCGGCTTTATCAAGACCCAGGCCCTGTATCATACATCTTTCCTCCATGTACTTTTTGTCCAACATCAACCTCCCGTTCATCACACGACATTGACAATACTCAGAGGTAGTTCCTATAGATTTCGTAGATGGAGCATTGTTTCTCCACCTTCGGATTGCCTAGTACACTGAGAAAAAAACCAATTGAATCAAAAAATA
Organism: Ophion slaviceki; assembly: GCA_944452715.1. NCBI lineage: Eukaryota > Metazoa > Arthropoda > Insecta > Hymenoptera > Ichneumonidae > Ophion > Ophion slaviceki. The sequence continues at coordinate 30,594,840 of OX101788.1, read as the reverse complement.
TATTGGTTGATTCAATTAAATGTCTGGTCGCGGAGTGCCACCGATGAGATTGTTACAATACTGTAAAATATTGGAAAATGTGATTGATTCGAATAACACATTATTTTATTTGAAAATCTCTTCTTTCCTCTGAATATCTACATTATCCTTCAAGTAAAATTATATTCTATTGAAATCATTCTATATACAATCCGTAGATGTGTGGATGAAATAATTAAACGGTTGCTACAACATTTTTTATTTCGTACAAAAATATAATCAATGGAAGAAATTATTTCTTTACTACATCGAAACGAATATGCCATGAGACGTAAGTTTTTCAATTTGTTTTAAATCTTACATAAAAAGTGAGCATTAGAATGATCATCCACGATAATAGTGAAGAGAATATCAGATATCCAATGGAATCTCCATGAAGAGAATGTCAGATACTCAACTGATAAGAACATATACTACACTTTGATCTTAGTTACAGGCCAAGAAGCGATAGTCTTTAGAGTTTCTCCGGCGTTTAAGTAAATTTTCGGTTCGCGCTACGCTTACGCCAAACGAGCGCGCGTGCGGCTTCTAGCGGTTACTCCGAGAACTACGGGTTTCCTCAAACCTATAATTTCGGTGGCGCTCGGCCATGATTTCATTGAATTTCTTCAACCAAATGCGCAAGAAACAAATTTTATTTTCGCATAATTTTTTAACCAATTCAGACATTTGCTTGATATTTTTCAATCAAAATAGAATATTAATATTTTAACGAATAATGTACTTGAAAATCAATATCGGATATGGTGAAAAAAATAAAATAAGATATTTACTCAATAGATATTCTATCTGAATCAAACGAGCGAAATTCAATTTTTCTCGTGTACTCGAATCAACAATAGGGGGCATCCATTAATTACGTGAGGTGATTTTGGCGATTTTTCGACCCCCCCCCCCTCTCCCTCCGGTGAGATGTCGGGAGATTTCGCTCGACCCCCTCCCCCCACCCCTAATCGCACGTGAGATTTTTCAAAATGCATACGTTCACGGAAAATAAATTGTAGTAGAAGTAACTGCGGTTGTAGTACCATTTACTCCACCATGTAAAATAGTAGGGAGACTCTCCCTACGTGATAAAAATTATGTGATTACTGAAATTAATAAAATTACGTGATATTTACTGAAGCCCCCCTCTCCCCCACGTGAGATTGGGTGAGATTTCGCTTGACCCCCTCCCCCCCCTAAACGCCTCACGTAATTAATGGACGCCCCTATATTCATGTTGTGAATTGAAACGCTTTTTTTGTGCCTTCCCGAAAATGCATTAAAAACCATATTACTTGTTCGCGATAATTTTTTAGATAGTTTCAATAATATATTGTTCTCGGCTAACAATATATCTTTTGAATGAAAAAAAAAACATTTAATTCATCATGTTATTAAAGTCAATAGCGTTTTGTTTGCACTAATAAATCCAATTATTTACACCCACAATTCTACAATTGAATCAACGAAATTTCATTCAATAACACCAATGATATTGGATCAATGATTTTTTTTTTCAGTGTACTGACATTTATTCATTATCTTGAACAGAGGAATGCAGATCTATGCGCGATGAGTAGAGTCCTGATGTTTCATATGTTGATGGTGAAAAAGCCCACTCTCTCTGGCAGTACATGTAGAACAGAATTTCGAGTAACGCCTAAGACGGGACTGACCAAGATTGATTGGAATTGAGATATTTGAGAAAGGTATCTGGAGCTGGGCGCACCATCTACGGAACTGCTCCCGGTTGGATTGCTCGCCGTCGAGTGTTCGTCCCAGGCTACGTGGTCGTTTCTTCGGATATGCAGAGATATGAGTCATCTGATCTCCTCTTGTACTACCCAGCACCACGAACGAGGGGCGTTTTTATCTTTTGGGAAGCTACGTTGTACCTGTTAGGGCCCAAAGGCAGCGCACTGATCACCATCGCTGCATTCATCGCTGCATTCATCGCCGCATTTCGTCCAATGCGACTTGTATCACGGTTCAACATAGTTGAATAGCTACATGTGTATCTTGAGTCAAGATAGGAGGCCCTTTGCTCTTTCCCACTCTCTCTCCCGCTCTTTCTCTCCATTCGAAGGGAACCAAGCCCTGCCGAATCAAGTTGATGGAAAGGAAAGCGATGGCAAACGGCGCAAATCCGAATGAAAGAAGGAGCAGCGTCGATCACGTCCTTTTCAAAGAGTGACATTTAGTGTCAGTGGGTGGTGGGCGCGACGCCAAAGAAAATGTCAGAGGGCACAGTCGAACATGGAGGAAGTATAGGCTAGATATATATGGAGATACACGTATCCTTTGCTCATTCCACCCGATGTGTATAAATATACGTGTGTGTACGGAGACGCGGGTACGTGCATACTCGGGTATACGTGAACACTCGAGTACATACGTATCCCAACAGTCTCGATGGCGCGACCGCGGAGCCTTGTAGGTGAAAACTAACGAAGTAACTTATACCTCGCTCAAGTGCCAGGTTTGCGCTAAGTATACGCCACCTATGCAGCTTGTGTATATATTCATTGCTCATGAGAGTAAACGCAACGTGTGTGCTTCGCGTTCGCTCGGTTCGTAGAAAACTTGTCCAGCATTGCTGCCTCCCCGGACATGTCCGCAATGAAAAAAGTAACGCTCGTCGGGGGATCGACGTGTTCGAGTTTAATTTCAATGGAGATGAAAAGAAAGACGCTTTCCATGATTTCATAATTTTACAGAGAGATGTTTGACCGCAGTGGAATTGTCGAATGGCGCAGAAGTTCGTGCCAGATGTGTATAAAGTATTGCGAAACCGCGGGAGGATAATGAGGGTTTTTTCCGCGGACTTTATGCTCGCCAATGCGAACGGGTGAAATTATTTTTATTGGCAAACACGTGCTCCTGCTAATGGAAATTGAACGTATGCCGAGCAATTTGTGGGACGTAAGAAGGGAAAATGCTGTCTCGTCGGTATGATTCCTAGATGTCGCGAGATTTCTTGCGGTTTGACTTCCAACTAATGACGTGTGCCGGTGTGGCCAGCTTCGGCAGGCCGGAGATACAGCGAGGTGGAAAAAAAAAACAGAAAAGACCAAGCTGAAGAGAGAAAGAGAGAGGGAGAGTTTGAACAGTTCGAACCTGGCATCGGCGCATTGCACTAATGAGGTGGCTGCCCTTTTCGCCAACGAATTGGCCATTTCGCGGGTAATAAAGCGTTCCCGAGCCGTGAAGCCGTATGTGTCGCGAGGGGCCCGTCGCCGTTAATACGAGCGATATACGGCGCATTCTCAATGACTGTGCAGTCGACCAGGAACGTTGAAAGACCAACGATGACGACAAGGACGCACACGAGTGAAGCGACTGCGAAACGCTCAACCACCGCGGGGGATCATTCCCGTTCTCCGCGCGATTCTCGTCCATACGGGCGGCCTGTTTCGCAAGGTCGAAACCAACGTACGAGGAAGCCAGAAAATAAGCGACCGTCATTTTGCAACTGCATTTTGAAAAGTTACACGCGCATGGAAACACTCGTGTCGAGATTCCAGCTAAATGGATAACCGCTCGTAAATGCAGTAGGCGGAATATTGGTGCGGATCGTCATCTAGGAACAACCTCGTGGAGCGCTCGGAGAATATCCCGATGACGACTCTCTCAATAGCTGATCCGCAATTGCAATTTCGGCTATACGCGATCGTTAGGCGGTCTGCGTAAGCTACACATTTGAAAGATACGATTTTTTATTGCACTGGTCTATAGCCAAGGGTTCTTAAATTCAAATTGCATCAAAGATTTTGTAAAATCTAAATAAAATTTGAAGTTCAGTAATTTTTTAGATATAGTGGTCACTAATAAAAAAACGCATTCAAAGTTTGCCGGATCGCGGCACTTTATTTAAACAATAATAACTTCATTATTTACAGATAATTTTTAGTTTGAAAAACTCAAACTTGGCAGGCCTGTGTGCTAATTGTGTCTAAAGTCCTGACCTCGCCATCCCGATACTCTAATCATAACCAAAAGTATTGAAACTCGACCTATTTTTTGGGCGCTGGGCAGGTCCGTTAAGTTCAGAGAAAATAGTGAAGAGCTACGAGAAGCCAAGGCTCTTCGTTGCGCGTTTTTTCTTTGTCGTGTAGCGAGTGTTTCGAAGAGAAAGAATAAAGAAAAGTTGCTCAAAAACATCATTCGGCATACCGAACATTCTCCTCTCCCCTACTTTTCCTATGTATCGGGCGCGCGGATATAATATTATCATCCGTATACCGTTCCGTTTTACGTTCTCTACAATGTCAAGGAAAAATATGTGGCGCTCGCGTTTATTACAAGTCATAAAATGGAGAGGATGGCAGCGACGAGAGGATTGGATGGTTCCATAACGCCGAGGGAGTTGTGTGTCTGCAAATGGTGGGGAAACGGAAAGACGGTTTTCTTCGTTTGCAAATGTTTTTCATGAACGCACACAACGGGCAAATTTAGCACGGGCAACTCTGATATGTGTATCCTACGGTAAGATTCGAGGGACGATTTCCAATGTGGAGTTTGTAAGTAAATAGACGTAGATTTAAGTGGTCACCTTGATGGCGAGTCTTTGCATCTCGCGGGAAGTGCGTGTTGATGGTGTGAGTGTGTATTAATGATGTGTGCGTGTGTGTGTGTGTGTTTATCGTGTGTGTGTTGATGGTGTGTGTATTAATGATGTACGTGTGTGTGTTCGCAGTGTGTGCGTGTGTGCGTTGATGGTGTGAGTGTGTATTGATGGTGTGTGTCTGTGTGTGTTGACGGTGTGTGGGTGTGTGTGCGTGTGTGTGTTGATGGTGTGAGTGTGTTTTGATGGTGTGTGTGTGTGTGTGTTGATGGTGTGGTGTGAGTGTGTATTAATGGTATGTTTGTGGATTGATAGTGTGGTGTGAGTGTGTATAAATGGTGTGTTGATGGTGTGGTGTGCATGTGTATTAATGGCGTGTGTTGATGGTGTGGTGTGAGTGTGTATTAATGATGTGTGCGTGTGTGTTGATGGTGTGTGTATTAATGATGTACGTGTGTGTATTGATAGTGTGTGTATTAATATGTACGTGTGTGTGTTGATGGTGTGTGTATTAATGATGTACGTGTGTGTGTTCGCAGTGTGTGCGTGTGTGCGTTGATGGTGTGAGTGTGCACTGACGGTGTGTGTGTGTGATGTCGTGAGTGTGTATTGATGGTGTGTGTCTGTGTGTGTTGACGGTGTGTGGGTGTGTGTGTGTGTGTGTTGATGGTGTGAGTGTGTTTTGATGGTGTGTGTGTGTGTTGATGGTGTGGTGTGAGTGTGTATTAATGGTATGTGTGTGTATTGGTGGTGTGGTGTGAGTGTGTATAAATGGTGTGGTGTGCATGTGTATTAATGGTGTGTGTTGATGGTGTGGTGTGAGTGTGTATTAATGGTGTGTGTGTGTGTGTGTGTGTGTGTGTGTGTGTGTGTGTGTGTGTGTGTGTGTGTGTGTGTGTGTGTGTGTGTGTTGATGGTGTGAATGTGTATTGGCGGTGTGCGTGTTGTTGGTCTGTGTGTGTGTGTGTGTGTGTGTGTGTGTGTGTGTGTGTGTGTGTGTGTGTGTGTGTGTGTGTGTGTGTGTGTGTGTGTGTGTGTGTGTGTGTGTGTGTGTGTGTCTTGACGGTGTGTGTGTGTGTTGATTGTGTAAGTGTGTACTAATTGTGTGAGTGTGTTTTGATGGTGTGAGTATGTATTGATGGTGTGTGTGCGTGTGTGTGTGTTTCGTTCCATGCGGCACTTATGGACGAGAATACTCTCCGTGAACGGTGCTATATTCACCGTGAAGAATTCAAAACCGCGGAATGTGTTGGAAGAAGTCTTCGCGGTTTCGCTATACGGGATGATCGAGGAAATATACGGAGTGTAAGATCGCGAGCGGGGCATGCGCGTTGAGCGTTCACTCACCCGCGAACTCTCAGCGTTTTTCCGATCTTTCTGGCAACAAAGAAATCTCTCACTATGAGGTGCGGTTCGTCCTTCCCGAGAATTACCAAAGAAAATAACGACTCGGCCGTAGAGTGTTCGCTGCTGCGAAATGCAGACAACACGTAGCGGTTGACGAGCAAACCTTTTCAAGCAGACTCAACACAAAAATGATGTAGGAGTTAGTGACGCCTAGAAAAAAGAAACCGCTTGGATCAACAATATTGTTTATTGACAAGTGGCCAACGAAATATTGGCGTGAAACACTAAAACATTTGGTTGTTGCGATTGTTTGTTGGTTCGATGGAATAAATCTTTGAAAAAATAATCTCCACTGAGAAAAATGTGTTGTCTTTTTAACCATATTCCATTTTTCCAACGGATTCGTTTGCATCCTCGAATGATCGATTTAGACAGCCCAAGTATTTTTTTTTCAGTATGAAATTTGCTCCGGCGAACTAAATCAGTTGTTGAGAGTAAGATAACCAATTTGGTTAATCGAGGACTTTTAAGGGGTCTGCATAAACTTGAGATTCGCAAGAAAAAACGATTTTTTCATTGCACACTTTTATAGCCGTAGATCTTGACTTTTATTAGCAATAAAGATTTTGTAAACATTCCAAAAATTAACTGCCGTTCTAATTAATTAGTTAACTAATTAAATGCCGTTCACTCTTTTTTTTGGCATTTTTTCGTGGAAACTAGGTTTTATCGAACGGTGTGAGTCGAAATTCAAAATCTGTTCGCCAGATTGGAGTGATTTAAGAACAAGTGGTTAAAGTTGTTTGTTTTTCAAAAATCGAACGTTTCTTTTCTACAAAAATGCCTTTATCCTAATTTTTAAAATTCCAAAAAAGTATCCAACCATTAGAAAGTTTCATTATTATCCTAAAATTCCCTTTTTTTAATGTTTCATTCCCGATCACCGTAGTTGCTGATACCACGTACATCCCGCGCGATATGTCACGTGGCACACTTTTCGCTTTACCTTAAGGGCGTCCGAACGATTCACCGATACTAACGGGGGTAAGGAAGTTTTTTTGCCGTTTTTAAATTTTTGTCATATGAATGCTTTATGGTCCTGGCATCGATGATTTTGTGTAAGTGTATGAAAAAGAACACTCGTTTATTGATGTTTTTTAAAATAATTTTCTAGTGTAGAAATCTTTGATACTTTTAAACGCGTTTTTCTCACATTTGGCATTTTCAAAGTCGGTGAACTCTCTAGCTCGAAATCTACTGCACCGATCCTTTTGAAATTTCACACACTCTTTCTACACATAAATTACGAGGTAACGTTGTCGAGTTAAAAAAATTTTTTTATAAATTTAATTTATTTTACAATAACAAAATTTCTGATTTTGTAAATGAAAAATCGGTATTTTGACTTCTAATTGTAACCAAAAATTAAAAAATCAATCAAAAAATACCCGACAGCGTTACCTCAAGGAACTACCGAAATCTTTTTGGTTTTTTAATTTCAGATGGTCCAAAGATGAGTTATGCGGTTCACCGCAATGTACCTTTTTTTTAGGCGTCTGCGAAGATTTGCTGTCAATGGCTCATTTCTGCATAATTATTAATGAACATTTTACGGAATATTCTTCAAATGTCCTTTTATTATATACTAATTATATAAATAAATTTATATTAATTCTGTCGTCAAAAAAAATCCCGTAAATATGCTTTTTTTATAGCGAATTAACCTACCCCTCCCCCTCCATTAAACTATCCGATTTTTCTCGCAATGGCTACGTCCGATCAAAGTTCAACTTGGCAGGTTCACTGAGTTCCTCGACATCGTATTCGCCAGAGAAAAAAATCCAAGTAATTCAGCGCAGTCTTACGTAAAATTCAAAGGTACATTATCGATGTTGCACATACTAATTATTATTTATCGAGCGGATAAATACCCACTCGTACACGAGGCAGAAAAGAAAAACGCGAACGCAGTCGAAACCGGGTTTTCGAAGGGTTAATGGCAGCAATATAATGATCGACGATACGAGTCTACGTGTATATCGTCGACGGTAAAGCAAACTGAATGAAACGAGGAATCGATGCAAAAGAGAGGATATGGAGTGCGGGGCGGGGGGGGGGGGGGGGTGAGTAGATAAAGGTACCGATCGCAGTGCTTTCGTGATGTGTAGAGCACACGAGGGGTCGTTGAGTTCACGGCAAGTTCTCGTGTTGGGATAGGCCGGACGTGAATAAAACGAGAAGAAAAAAAAATACCGCTGTAACCCATTACCATATTTACCGCATGCGTTATATTGGCCAGGACTCGACGAGGTCCTGTAGTCGTTTACCCATGCTATTCCGCGTGTATATACGTAATATAATCGTACGTATACATGCACATACGTTCGTACACCATCCTCCATATAACTCGAAATAAATAAATCCGAAGCTCACCCCGGATAAATCTGCGATACGAACGCGGGCGCGTGCGCGGATCTCTTGTATAATGCAAATGCAATCATGTATCGTGAATATGGCTCAAGGGACGCGGGGCTAGCTTATATCTCGGAGGTATACGTCTAATAGGCCCCGCTTGTAAGAGGATCGGACACCACATCCGCCGTCACTTATTTTCCATTCTCAAAATTTGCTCGTGACGAATCCTCGCGCTCGCGTCGAGCCATCAAAAGCCCTCGGTTTGCCGCGGGTCAGATGAAAGCGAGGAAGTCAGCCGATGCTCCTTTTCTTCGTCGTTTCGCGAAGAAAAGAGAGACGGGACAAGGGACAGGGAAGAAAAAGTCACGAGACTTACGAGAGTCACGAGAGCCTTGAATCAGGCGTTTCGGAGCTCGTGTAGTACGATCGCCGGGTACACACGTTGGAGACTGCACGGTGAAGAATCGAGCAAGCACATGCGACGGCGGCAAATTTATAAACACGATATACGCAAATGTGAATATATACAGGGTGGACCATTTAACGTGACCACCCCAAATATCTCCGTTGCCTTTAAGGCCTTAGGCCATTTTTATGCAGTAACGGGTGTAACATCATGTGCGAATTTAACAATTTTTTTTTTCGTATGAAAAAGTAATTCACTCCTAATATTAATTACACATATATTTAGTATGAATATCAAGCTGTTAGAACTTTTTTCTTCGATGTATTTACTTCAAATTTAAAATTTATGTTCCTAATTGCATTTCGCAGAGAAGTTCGTACGGAATTTCTGATTAATCGAAAACTTTTTATTTTATGAGCAGTTACAACGAAATTTTTCACTGAAAATTCATTTTTTATGTTCAAATACCTACAACTTTTGAATAAAACAATTTTTTTTAATTCCGTACGTACTTCTCTAGGTATTCTGATATAGTTTGATGACAATTTTTGTTTTTCGTTCTAGGTAAAAATTGTGGATGCTAAACGTCACGCCGCGGAGCGCCTAAAAAAGATGACAAAAGAAAATATTCGTAGTCGGCCATTTTGTACGTGGAAAAAAATTATCAGCTTGATATTCATATTAAATATATGTCTAATTAATTTTATGAGTGTCACTTTTTCATAAGAAAAAAATTGTTTACTTCGCACATGATTTTACACCCGTTACTGTGGCCTAAGGCCTTAATGTGACGAAAAAATGTCGGAATGTAATTTGATTGATTTCGAATAGCTGATACAGTGGTGAAAAATTCAATTGTCAAGGTCATAGTTTTGCGGTCTCAAGGTCATCAATAGGTTTTCAAAAGGGATCGTGTTTGTTTTTTTATTGAGCCGTTGTAGCTTATATTCAGACGAATCCAACGACCTATGGTATCATGACCTTGAAATCGTGATGGTATTGACAATGAGAATATCCGAATAATGTAATTGAATTTTTTGCGCAGAAAATTTATTGCAAGAAATGTTCGATGCGATGACCTCGACACATTTTTGAAGACGTCGGATGAATGATTCTCTTGACCTTCGAACAGTTTCTGGTGTGATGGCGGCGCAGGTTATCCAACGGATACAATAAAGTCAATAGCCGGAGATGTTTCTGATGTTTGGCAATAACATCACGATCTCCCGTTTTTACACGTGCATTTTGGTGAAAAATTAATTCAAGGTCATGCTATCATAGGTCGTTGGATTCGTCTGAATATTAGCTACAACGTCTTAATTAAAAAGAAACATGTTCTCATTTAAAAAACCATTGATGACCTTGAGAACTCAAAAACTATGACCTTGGTAAAAATAAATTTTTCACCACTGTAACAGCTATTCGAAATCAATGAAATTACCTCCCGGCATTTTTTTCGTCACTCTAAAGGCAACGGAGATATTTGGGGTGGTCACGTTAAATGGTCCATCCTGTTTATACAGGGTGTACTGTTATGAATGAATTCTGCAACTGGCGATAGGTCAGATCATGTACTACTTTATGTTGGAATTTCAGTTTAGTAAAAGGCCCACGGATTTTGAGATAAAAAACATCTCCATTTGGTTTTTCGCGTCTCATTTCTACAAATGATAACTTTTTTACCAGGTTAAAAAAATACTCTTGGTTATTTGTTTTATCTAGAAAAGTTTTCTTTTTAACCTTAAATGTTAAGGAAACGTTATGGAAAAGAGCTTCGACAGAATTTTCATATAAACCAATTCGACCATCTGACTTTGATAGCCCGTGGTATAGAAAAATATACTACGCATATCGTGTCAATTACTTTAAAACGTTGCTTAGTTATTGTCGATTCATATCATTTGTAGAAATGGCATGCGAAAAACCAAAGGCAGATGATTTTCTTAAAAAAACAACATAAAGCCCAAAATCTCGAAAATCGTGGGACTTTTACGAAACTGAAATTTCAGCATATAGTAGGACATGATCTGACCTATCGACAGCTGCAGGATAATCCATGCAAAACAGGACACCTTGTATATACAGCATGTCATAAAAAAAAACATTGAAACAGATCGAAAGAAAGGTCGACAAAGAAGTGTTTCCTATAAAAATGTTATGGTTTTGAGAGTGACATCCGATGGTAATACAATGTATTTTTTTGTTAACACATCTACGAGATACCGCGTTAACGTTAATTTAAAAAAATGGAAAGGCATGGTTTTTATTTTTTACAAAAATAGCTGATTTTGAGACGAATCCAATGGAAAAAAAGAAAATTCTCTAGCCCAAAAATCAAGAAAGTTATGACGGTTTGGAGTTTTTGAAAATATCTCAGGCTACATACAGTAGATGGATGAATTTCGAAAGACGTATTCGACTCCGTGTCGAGGAATGTGATCAGTGATGGCTGTTAAGTGGCGGTTTAGGGGTATTTTTTTAATACCGCATGTACATGAATGAAACCATACACTTACTGAAACCGAAAATGTGCCACCAAAATCCTACCACGTGCATCAGCATTAACCAAGGTGTTTGTGTGTATAAGGGTTTGAGTTGCGTTCATGCGCTATTAAAAAAACCCCTAAACTGCCTCTTAACCCTCTGAAGCATACATTTTTCTTTACGCGCAGGTTTTTTTGTACTTTCGTTATTGATGACACCCGCTCCGTGGAAAATAAAAATTTAACCGGTATGTCTTAGTAGTTATTGAAGTTCTAGGAACCTTGAAACGCATTTACAACCGCCATATTTAATTAAAAAACAATATTGAATCATCAAAATCTGAATTGAATTAGGTGTAACACCAGTGTTACACTATGCGGCAAAGGGTTGACCTATAACCGATCATATAGTTCGACACACAATACGCCTTTCGAAATTCGCTACAGTGAGGTTGGATCGTAGGATATATCTAAAAAGTTCAAACCACCATAACTTTCTTCATTTTTCAGCTAGGGTGTTTTTTTTTGGTTTTGTGTCAAAATCAGCTATTTTTCTGAAAAATAAGAACCATGCAGTTTCATTTGAAAAATCGAAACATATCGCAGTATCTCGTCGACGTGTTGACAAACAAATTAATTTAAAGCCACTATAGCTTTCTTGATTGTTGAGCTAAAGAATTTTCTTTTTCCCGTTGGATTCGTCTCAAAATCTGCTGTTTTTCTACAAATTTAAAACCATGACTTTCCATTTGGAAAGTTGAAAGTTACCGCGATATTTCGTAGACGTGTTGACAAAAAACTATTTTAAAAAATAAGGTTAAACCACCATGACTTTCTTGACTTTGGAGCTAAAAAATTTCTTTTGTTTTCGTTGGATGCGTCTCGTTGGATCGTGAGGTCTAAAAAGTTGAAACCACCACAGCTTTTGCGCTAGTGTGTCTTTTTTTCTCATTGGATTCGTCTCGAAATTACCCACTTTTGTAAAAAATAATAACGATGCGTTTCTATATAAAAAATTGAAAGTTACCGCAATATCTCGTAGAGGTGTTGACAAAAATGATATTTTTTATTCTTTTCGGATGTCCCTTTCAAAACCATAAAACTTTTATGAGAAGCACTTTTTCGCACGACCTCATATTTTCGATGTATATCAATGGTTTTTTTTTTATGGGACACCCTGTATATATATATATATATATATATATATATATATATATATATATATATATATATATATATATACAGGGTCGATACAGGGATATATATCCCAGAACTCAACGTCAAGCCGAAACGGGGTGACAGGATCGATCGTAACCATCATGAGAAAAATTAGAAAAAAAATCTATCCCATGCAGTTCGAAAATTATGGGCATTTAAGAAAAACCTAGAAATTTGGTCAAACTGCAACCAGTTTTCGGTTATTGTGGTTAATTTTTATTATTTTTGTTCATTTAAACTTTGGAACCGTAACCCTAAATAACATTTCTAGAATCACAGTCAAAAATAATGACACAATTGCCCCAAGTTTCCTAGAATTAAGACTATTTGTTAAACTATGAATTTAAAATTTTCAAAATTTGTCGACTTTGAAAGGCCCTCCTTTAAAAAAAAAGTACTAGAGTGCCTTGGCAAGTGCCATTAAAAGTTGGCGCATTTAATCAGGATTGTAAAATGGTACAATACTTGTTAGTTTCATACTAAAAAAAACGAGTGAAAAAATTAAAACCTCAAGTAACCCGATTTTTGCTAACCCATTTTACTCAGTTAAAATGTTTTAAACGGCACTATCCATCTATCCATCTCTCTCATCATTTTGCCGTAAAATTAAGAACCTACCAAGAGCTTGTGCGAATAAAAAACATTTTAACTGAGTAAAATGGGTTAGCAAAAATCGGGTTACGTGAGGTTTTAATTTTTTTACTCGTTTTTTTAAGTATGAAACTAACAAGTATTGTACCATTTTACAATCCTGATTAAATGCGCCAACTTTTAATGGCACTTGCCAAAGCACTCTAGTACTTTTTTTTTGAAGCAGGGCCTTTCAAAGTAGACAAATTTTGAAAATTTTAAATTCATAGTTTAACAAATAGTCTTAATTCTAGGAATCTTGGGGCAATTGTGTCATTATTTTTGACTGTGATTCTAGAAATGTTATTTAGGGTTACGGTTCCAAAGTTTAAATGAACAAAAATAATAAAACTTAACCACAATAACCGAAAAATGGTTACAGTTTGACCAAATTTCTAGGTTTTTCTTAAATGCCCATAATTTTCAAACTGCATGGGATAGATTTTTTTCTGATTTTTCTCGTGATGGTTACAATTAATCCTGTCACCCCGTTTCGGCTTGACGTTGAGTTCTGGGACACCCTGTATATATCGGGAAAGATGAGATTGAAGACACTCGACTTCGACGGCCGTCCTCATAGTCTCAACATTACGTTAGCCCTAATGTCTCCAAAGTCACCTTCGGATAAATCTAACAAATGTGTAAGTGTAGATACATAAATATATACCCATACACACACAGAAATGAAAATACGATGCCTGCCCACGTGCCTCCGTACCGTCGGCTTCGACGACTCTTCCCTTTGTGCCTGACAGCATCGATCTCTCGTCCTCTCGATTTATGGCTAATTATCGTACGCGGCGCAGAAAACGCCGCATAGTAGCGTAGAGCGAGAGTGTGACGAGTTGAGAGCATAACATCACGACTAAACTTAACGGTAGGTTAAGTTACATCGGCACTAAACATCGATTTTTCCAGTATTTTTTATCATTCCCGTCTCTTTCGCGCGCGGCCTCGCGCGCGGCAAATAATTTAACGCTGGCACGTAGCCGAGCTCTTCGCGTTAATTTCTTTTAGCAATAGATTCGAGACGGCAAGATATACGCTAAGAGAGAAACAATTGCTCGAAACAAAATGGCACAGCTTTCCTTTTTATTATCTTGAGCACGATAAAAATTGCGCCAAATGCGGCAAAATAGATATTCCATTGGGAGCGTGGGGTAACGCGAACGTATCCTCGAATTCTTCGTTTCGTATAACGAATCCTTTCCGCAACACGTTCCCGCGAACCTATCGATTGACTTTCGTCGACGAGCCGATATATAATAAACCTTTCAATAAGTGTGTATACAGAAGTTGAAAGACGAGCGAGTTCAAGACACCGTACACTGCGACTTCTATTATCGGAACCTCCACAGACGCAACAGCCCCCCACTATGCACCGAATAGGGATTGGTGTAGCGCACGGTGGGAGAAGCGCCACGCCCTAGCGTGAGCCTCGAATCATGCTATTTGCGATCCCCAAAAGTCTTGGCGCCTCTTGCGGCCTAAGGCAGAAGCTCTACTAGTATAGTAAACTTTGTCAAAATACATTGATAACAGTGAATAACATTTTTTTTAAATTAAAATCACTCGAGATTTTCCTGTGTTCTGGGGTGCAAGACGGATAGTAAAAGTGAATTGTCGTTTCATAAGCCACCTAAAGATAAGGTCTTTTAAAAATTGTGGTTGTTTGTTCTGAATATGACTCTCTTTAAGCCATCAAGGCAAGTTTGTAGTCACCCCACAAGATTTTTTCTTTCCAAGTTTGTATTTTTATAAATAATAAATCGTTCTGTTATATACAATGTATAGATATGATTTCAGAAGTCCCTGGTAAAAAGTATGCTCTGAAAAATAGAACCACTCCTTCTCAAACCCGGCGACTGACTCTCATAACCTTAAAAAAAATCTAAATCCAGAGCTGACAGAGCTAAAAAAGAGCGCCAAATAATTTATTCACTGCAGTAACATCTTCACAATCCACCATGGAGGTAAATCTAATAGCCTTGATTCTAATTCTCTAGGTAAATCTAATAGCCTGATCTAATTCTTGATCTCGCAGGACATCAAGAACAGAGTAGTTGTTTACGTTTGAGGCTACCCTTTGACCGGCCATATTGGAATATCGCTGCGCCACCTCTGGGATCCGAAAAATCGCGACTACTGCGTTCAACGAAAGAACGACACAGCGTCGCGCAGCTTCCAGCGGCCTGTGGGTCGGGTGGGGGTAATGGGGCTGGCTGCTCAGTACGGTAGCACCGTAACATTAGGTCCCTGCACCAAAAATCTACGTGGAGAGGGTGAAGAGGGCCCCCTTTACCCTCTCCACGTAGGGGGGATCTGACCGTATCGTACGGATTTAGGTTCGGAAGCGTGTCGTTCTCTCATTGAACGCAGTATAGACAACAAGACAGGGCTTTAAGGCGAAGTGAAAGATCTACCACGTGACATACGAGTGCGAGAGAGATAGCTGAAATTTTCGAACAACGATTTCTCAGAGATGAATAATATTTAGGACGACAGGATATCATCAAGCTCTGCATCAGGAAATTCGCCAGAGCCTAATGCTTTGTTTTTCCTAAAAATTTAACCATCTATGAGAAAATTGGGTTGGAAAATTTGTGAGGTTATGTTGACCTTGTACGTGCCCTTAAGGGGCACTGCTATCGATTGAGGTAGAATATCCATAAGTCGAATATCCATAAGTCAAATTTCCATAACCGAATATCCATGAGTCGAATATCCATAATTACGAACATCCATAAGTGAATATAGAATAGAAATGAGTCCCAGAAATCGCGGGAGGTACAGGAAAAGTGAGTATAGAGTAGAAATGAGCGCCAAAAATGGCGGGAGGTAGAGGAAAAGTGAGTATAGAGAGTGAGTATAGAGTAGAAATAAGCGCCAGAAACGGGGGGAAGTAGACAAATATAGTGAGTATTGAAGGTAAGTATAGAGTAGAAATGAGACGGCAACAGTATAAATAGACCGACCATTTTCAGTCAGAAATCAGTCTGCTTTCAAACTTTCTAGAGTTCACTTCTTCCAAACAAACCCAAACAAACTCACTCATCTCCACCTCCCGCCATTTCTGGCACTCATTTCTACTCTATACTCACTTACGGATATTCGTACTTATGGATATTCGACTTATGGATATTCGCCTTATGGATATTCGTACTTATGGATATTCGTACATATGGATATTCGTACTTATGGATATTCGTACTTATGGCTATTCGTACTTATGGCTATTCGTACTTATGGCTATTCGTATTTATGGCTATTCGTACTTATGGATATTCGTACTTATGGCTATTCGTACTTATGAATATTCGTACTTATGGCTATTCGTACTTATGGATATTCGTACTTATGGCTATTCGTACTTATGGATATAAACTTATGGATATTCGACGACAGTGACTGCCTATCAGCTACGTCAGTTTCCAAAGTCTTGAGTCGATGGTTTCTTAAGTCCAGTTTTGCAAGTTAAGTGTGTTACGGAGCAGATCCCACCGCTATGCCGATAATAGAGGTCGCAGTGTATATGCTTTCTCCCGCAAGTATATTTCTACGGGTCCTCGTGTACAGCGACGCCGCAGGTATGCCATATAAAATGCGCTAAAAAGAGTAGATGAACTGTGTGTAGAGACGTATAGGCCGTATACGTGTACGTTTGACGTTTACGTCATTCTCGATGAAAATAATTGGTATCGGCTAGTAGTCGTTATTAAACGAACAACAACGTCGAGCATTGCCTTCAAAATGCTGCGTCTTTTTTTAAATTTATTTTAATTTGCCGGTACGGTTGTTGAGAGGGAAAGCAATGCGCGAGCCGCGTCAGTCCTCGCGTGAGAGTGAGGAAACGGTGAAACAACGCGAGGAAAGGTTTATTACACCGCGTGTGTAGCTGAAGGGGGGGAGGGTGGATGTACAGGAAAATGAGGGGGAAGACAGGGGATCGGGACCTAACAGCCATTAGTTCTTCTCGCACGTAGCACGTGCCTTCATTGAACGCGGATGCTGTACAATAATGGGAATGCGGACTACGTCGCGTCATCGCTCACTCCGCGCTCCTCTGGTTTCTATCTTCTCTCGCGCATATACATATGTATGTATATACGTGGGACGTATATATGCTCCCCAGCAAACGCGGTGCTCCAATGCTTCTTCTGTAGTATTCGCGAAACCCTCGTTACGGAACTCCGTGCAATGCACTCCGGAGCTTTCATACCGAGGTGTACCAGAGGTTTGCATCTGTAGACTATTGACAACTTTACTTTTTTATCTTTACTCGAGAAGACGAGCTTTGGTTGGCGGAATTGTGAAAGACCGAAGTTCCTTGGAACAAACGAGCAAATCGCGTATGGAGCGAGTTGTCGCGGGCTAAAATGAAAAGAACCTTTCGCGGTCTGCGATTGGGGAAAGAACGTTCGAACGTTCGAATGATTGTGGATTTTGCAGGGACAATGCGGACTGTAGGTGGGGCATGGTAAATCTAGAGGATTCTCAGCCTCAAATTCTAACACTGGTTGCCAGAATTCTAATATTCAGTGTTTGAAACGTATAGCAGTTTACTGCCAGTTCGGAATACTAAGACTTGTTGTAATAGAAGTGTAAAAATGATTCTCACATCGTATAGTAAAAATGATGCGTGCATATTGCATTTGAAACTATTCTCGCAAAGGCGCGAGTCCTATATGCTGAGTCTTATATGCTATATTTTCATATGGATTTTACTATACGTATAGCATAAATCTTCGGCGTATAGGGAAAAATATTACGAAGTTATTAGTAGAATGTGACTCTTTACTAGGTGCGCAACTAAGTTCCCGGGTTTCACACATGGACGGCGCTAGCGACACATGTGGTCGGCATACAGGTCCGAAATTGGGTGTCTTTATAGCTTGGACATCTGTTAAGAATACCCAGTCGTAATATAAACAAATATCGCAGCAAAACGACCTTTTTTCTAACCTCGAAAATGTCAAAGTTTGTGCCAAATAAACAGCATTTGCGGGAAGCATTGCTTTTCTGCTTCAACCTAAAAAACAGCAGCTAAAGCACGTCGATTACTTGAGGAGGCCTACGGTGAACATATACCATCAAAAACAACGTGTGAAGATTGGTTCAAGCGGTTCAGAAGTGGCGATTTTGAGACTGGGGCCAAGGAGCGCTCGGGAAGACCGCAAACATTTGCGGACGCCGATCTGCAAGCGTTATTGGATGAAGGTGACACTCAAACAGAAGATCAACTTGCCGAGGCATTAAATGTGACTCGGCAATGTATTTCGAAACGTTTGCACGCCATGGGAAAAATTCATAAGGCAGGAAAGTGGATGCCGCATGAGTTGGCTGAGAGACAAATGGAAAATCGAAGAGCCACTTCCGAAATTTTGCTTTTGCGGCAGAACAGAAAGATTTTCCGGCATCGAATTGTTACTGGCGATGAAAAATGGATATATTTCGAGAATCCCAAATGCAGAAAATCGTGGCTTTCACTTGGCGAAGCGTCAACATCGACGGCACGGCCAAATCGCTTCGGAAAAAAGACAATGCTCTGCGTTTGGTGGGACCAGAAAGGAATCGTGTACTATGAGCTGCTGAAACCGGGCGAAACTGTCAATGGGCATCGCTACCGACAACAACTAATCAATTTGAACCACGCATTGCTCGAAAAACGGCCAGAATGGGACACGAGACACGAACGTGTGATACTGCAGCACGACGACGCTCCGTGCCATCGCAGTTCCATCGTCCAGGACACCATAAAAACACTGAAATGGGATCTGTTACCGCACCCGCCGTATTCGCCAGACCTGGCCCCTTCAGACTATCACTTGTTCCGTTCGATGGCGCATGGCTTGGATGGACTACACTTGGCCAATTACAATGCAGTACATGATTGGTTGGACGAATCGTTTCAGTCCAAAGACGCGACTTTTTATCGTCGCGGTATTTATGTATTGCCAGAGAGATGGCAAAAATGTGTAAATAGCGAGGGACAATACTTCGAATGAACCATTTTTTGTATTTGTCTTGAAATTTTCTATTTTTTATTGGTCAAAAAAACCCGGATACTTAGTTGCGCACCTAGTATACCGTTCTTTTGGTAGAATACTGGAAACTAATTGTTCCAATCACGTGGGCAAAATATTTTTTGAATACTACAAAAAATCCCGAATAAAACGTATTATTTGTATCAGTTTACGTGCCATATCGTAGGTTAAAATTTAAATTTCTTCATTATTACTATACCGTAATTACAATTTTTATCTTCTATTCAATACTTTTTGATATTTAATGATATTTTGTTTAGAAGCATAGTATTAATTCTAAACTTCGAGACCCCTGTTTTCTCCATGTACTTTATGTTTTATTCAAAGTATTGTCCATCGCTACCCATTACTTTTTCCCATCTTTCCGGCAGCATATGGATTCCGCATCGGAAGAACGTTTCATCTTTTGAGGCTATCCACAAATCTACCCAATTTTTGGTATCATCATATGAAGTAAAGTGCTGCTCGGACAGGCATGCGTCATCGATCGAAATAAATGATATTTAGAGGGAGCAATTTCTGGCGAATACGGCGGGTGGGGTGAAACTTGCCAATTGAGCGTTTCCTAGTAGGTTTTGACCGGCGCCGCAACATGTGGACGAGCTTTATCTCACTATTTTTTTATTTTTTTAATTTTTCTTCTTAATTCTAGGTCAACTTGTACACAATATTGTACAAAGTAAAAAAATGTTTGATTTTTTTTGCTTCAGATCACTTGTCCGGGACTTAGGACTTTCGCAAGCGAAGAATGTCATCGCCCGCGCACCGACATACGTGGCTCTTCCCACTCCGACCATCATGTTTTGTCAAGTTAAAAAAAATATTTTGATGTTCCATAAATACCGCTTAGTCAACATACCAAATATCAACATTCTATATTTTATACTTTTCGCATAAAAAATCGGTGAAAAATCGAACATTTTTCGGCTAAACAAGGCAGAACCTTCCCTTAAGTGTTTTATTTTATTTTGGATTTATGAAATATTTTATGTACATAGTACACTTGGATTCACGGTGTATAGTGTAAGCGAATAAAAATGTATTTGAATCGAATCTTTATTTATTAAGTTCGAATATATTTAATATTTGAAAAGAATAGCTGAAACAAATAAGATTGTAGTAGGCCGTGAGACAAGGAAAACATCTATTTTATCTAAATGGATCCTATTTAAATTAAATATTTTTTTGGCCGTGTGAAGGCCGTCGGAGCTGTAGATGTTAGCCCTGTCGATTAGGTGAGTCATTCTTGTTCTTAGGGGTCTGCATAAGATTGAAATTTGTTAAAAATGGTTTCTTTCGTTGTTTAGTTTTATAGCCTGGGGTCTCAACTTTAATTTGCAATGTAGGTTTTGGCAATGTTTTGAAAATTGACCGATTTGTGGCGATTTTTTTGAAGGGTCAGATCGCCTACTGCGCTACGGCGAACCGCCCCACTGCCCTCGCTGCCTTTTTTATTTTGCGTTTTTTTCGAAACTACATTTTATAAAATCAGTGAAATTAAAATGCACATTTTGTTAATGCAAAACAATTAGAAATTCAGTTTGACTACATTGGAAAAGAAAATTAAGGGATGAACAACCCCTTCATTTTTATTTCTCTCATCCCATATTTGAGTTCATTGAGTTAAATGAAAAGGAATTGAGTTGCATTGAGGTGCATTGAGTTAAATGAAAAGGAATTGAGTTCAATGAAAAACACTTTGAAAGGAGTATAAAAATAACGTTTACGTATTTTTGGATCTTTGCCGGAAACTAAGACGAACCGCCCCGCTTCACTCGCTACCTGTTTTATTTTGCGTTTATCTGGAAACTACGTTTTATGAAATGAGTGAAATCAAAATGAACCTTCTTGTCGTGCAAAACGATCAGAAATCTAGTATGCCTACATTAAAAAAAAACAAAAATTGAGGGATAAACAACCCCTCTATTTTTATTCCCCTCACCCCATATTTGGATTTTTTTTACAAGTCCATATCAATGTATTTTTCCCCCTGAATACGAGTTTATTATTAATTTCCCCGGAAGCCCTCAATTTTCACTCAAATTCGTTCAAAATGTATGCCATGTCATTGACTCCCTTAAGCTCGCAATCCCGCAAAAATGCGTAAACTTAAATGTTGTTCCCTCTTTAAAATGTTACCCGTTATGTTGAGTGTAAAGCACCCCTTTCAAATGTAGAAGAAAAATAAAGGGGTGGTTCATCCCTTAATTTTCTTTCTTCAATACACCCATAGCGGATTTCTGATCGTTTTGCATTAAGGGGTTACCCCCACTTGCGATTTTGAAAAAATCGATTTTTTTTATTGCATTTTTTTGAAGTATAAGTATCCGGGCCCATACTTCTGCATGGGCCCGGAATAGATGACTCTATGTAAGTTTACAAAAAAAAATATTTTCTTCGTGTAAACTGAAATTGAAACTTTAAACGCGTTTTTCTCAAAATGGCATTTCTGAAGTCGGTGACCAAGATTACTCGAACACTAATGAACCGATCTTCTTGAAATTTTGCAGGCTTATTTAATACATAAAAATGTAGTCTTTAATCGTTCGATTTTTTTTTCGAAAAAAATGGCCGTTTTATAGCCAAAAAACGGCCGTTTTTTTTTCGTTAAAATCGAACCATTAACTTTGACTGTCCGCCATTTTGTGAAAAATGAATATTTTTTAAAATCCTTCGATTAAAGACTAGTTTATACTTATATTTGACTAAATCCATCCGCATTTTTTTTCAGATGATCCACTTCGCCGCAATGTTGCTCACCGCAAACCGTGTATATAAAAACATTATTTCATTGACGGCCATTTGCCACTAAACAATGTAATATTTTTCAATAAAAAAATTACTGAAAGTTCTTCAAGATGTGTTCTTTAAGATGATATATTGATCAATTAAAAAAGTTTTGTAGTTTTCTTTAAAAAAATTCATGAAAAAGGCCTTTTTTGCGCTACAAGTGGGGGCTAACGCCTTAAAAAACTATTCCTTAATGTTTAACTGAATTCAATGTGCAGCTTGCGGCCAAAATGCCAAAATCAGCCCTTGACATGCTTCACCGTAAGGGGTGGTTCCACCCCTCAAAACCGTTTTTCCCCCGATCAAAAAAATACGTATCCAATAGTTATTAATGCCCTACCCCATGCATGAGCTTCAACAAAATCGTAGGCGATGCCCAAAGTGAAGTTCCTCTAGAATCAAACGCCGTCGAATTGGCGCTTCGAAAACTTATTGTTAAACTTTTATTTTCAAACCTTCACGCCTCGAGGATTCCAATTAGCAAGCCGGCCTTCTCAAGCTCATCAGCGAGAATTATTGTCAACTCACCTGTAACAGACAAAAAATCAAAACGTAAGTTATCAAAGCTTCGATATTTTGAAGGATTGAATCGATATCATTATGAACGTTTCGTATAATTATCATATATAGTTTCATAGATCTGTAGGATTGATGTACGGAATCGTGAAAGTTGCGACGTGTCTCTCGAACGGTTCGACGAGATCTCGTATTTTGATCGTCGATTCTCGAGAGACGAGAGATATATATCGAGTGGACTCCCTGCGTGTAGATCGAAAAAGAGAGAGAGGTATTCGAGCACACGAACGGCGCTAACGAACACCCGGGGTAACGCTCGCTCGTTTGCTCATTATCGTCGTTCTGGGAAAACTTCTTGACGATCCTCGATCGATAGGTGCAGCTTCTGTTGACGATCGAAAGAAAGAGAGAGAGAGGGAGAGGGAGGGAGAGAGAGAGAGAGAGAGAGAGAGAGAGAGAGAGAACTGCACAGGAACGACTATACATACTTATGTGACCGATCGAATAGCCACGAGAGAGTCGACAAGGGGTCAGACACATTCTACCTCTCCACCACGCCTGCCGCAGTTCCTACACGTCGTCTGATCGCTCTCGATCGCCCTCCCCTCTTCTCCTCCGTATAAAACGCGTGTGTTGTAGATTCAATTGCGTTCACGGGGACACCGCGGCGCCGCGAGTCTTCCCGGATACATATACCATCCGACCAACGAGGATGGACTCGAGATTAAATTTTGATCGATACGAAACTTTCGTTTCAATGATAAGAAAGAACACACGAAAAAATGAAGTGTAGAGTATTTGCTTTCTAGGGGCTTCTGTCTTTGTTGTTTTCTTCTATTTTTTATTTTTCATTTCTTGTATAGTGGCTTTTTTCCGGTTCACGATTATTTTATCTTTCCGGAGTACAGATGACTAAATTTAGGTATGAAATTGTTAGGGGAGGAGATATTTTTAGGCGAAGCAAAAATTTGCTGAATTTTCATGATTTTTTTTTAAGGAAAGTTTTTTCCCGCCATTTTTGAGCCTTAGGGTGTGATTTATTACTACTTTCGGCGGTTACATGGTATTTTTTATTTTATATATCTTTCAAAATGGCGGAGGTATGGCACGGTCTTCTTAACTGCATTGTCAAAACTGACGGGACGTACGGCTCAAAAACTAATTGACCGATTATGATGAAATTTGATATAAATCTTCCTCACCTTATTGCCTAAAACATCAACCGACATTTTTTTTTAATTTCGTCAAAAGTTTGTTTTATTGCAAAATGTAGCAATTTTTCGGATAATTCAATCATTTTGTTTCAAAGCGGACCATTTCAGGAATTTTCAACATTTCTCACTTTTTCTTGGTTCATATTCTGCGTATGAGTGTTAATGAAAGAAAAATCTGCGTTGGTTTTTCTTAAGATTAATCCCGCCGACGCTACGTGTCACGTCGTCTGACAACATCGGCCGCAACCCGTTTAGCAGATCGCGCCATACGTCCGCCATTTTTAGAGATCAATAAGAAAAAACCATGTACCAGCCAAAAGTAGTAATAAATCATACCTTAAGTCTCAAAAATGATGAAGAAATCTTTTCTTTTTAAAAAAATCGTGAAAATCAACTATTTTTCCTGGATGGAAGCTACTCCAATGATTATGGATTAATTAAATAATGAATGCGAGAAGAAGGAAAACACTAGCGACTAGACTTGTCAAGTACAAATGTCACCCATTCAGAATTTACTAAAACAAAACACTTCGTTTTAGTAAACAAGCTCTGCATAGACATTTCAATTTAGGAAATAAGCCGCTATGGTACATTTTTTCTCCAAAATTTTTTTCTCCATAACTCTCCAAAAAAAGTTTTCTCCAAAATTCTCCAAAATGTTTGTCCTCCAAAATTCTTCAAATTTTTTTTTCTCCAAAAGTCTCCAAAAAATCTTTGCTTCAAAATTGCCCACAATTTTTTTCTTCATTTTTGTTCTCCAAAATGATAAAGCACCCCTCACGGTAAATCTGAAATGGACACTCTACCGAACATGTTGCCATCCAGAGGAGTCAAATAAAGTTTGCACTGATCGATGAAGCGATCGATTCTCCTTCATAAAGAGGCTCGAAATGTGCGCAAGTAAAGAACGCTCTCACGTCAACCTTCTTAAGGGG
>OX101788.1:30564954-30570054 GCA_944452715.1 Ophion slaviceki | reverse complement strand
AAAATCTAGGAGACAAAGCCAGAAGGCGAGAGGGCGCGACGGATGTTGAGGAATGGCGAGGGGAGGCGCGAGAAGGCGCGAGGGGCCGAAAAACACAATTTTCAGCCTTTAGATAATACTCATCCCTCGTGTTTTCGTCTTCTAGATTTTCGAAAGACTTTTTCTCGTAGAAAAAATCATTATAATGATGGCGAAAAGTTATCAGGATCAATCCAACACCATTGTCTAGATCTACCGAAATTCTTTTGGAACCCTACCTAACCTAAAACAGAGAATTAAAAGTTGAGTTATGGATGATCTGAAAAGGGCGATTAGCGCAAATTGATGAAAAAATGTACTCGTATATTTTAATCATATTAAAGTTATTGAAATTCATATTTCTCTGAATTTCATTCATTGCTGCTCTTTGAATGTTGTGCATCTCAGACGAAATTGGCGAAAAAAATAAGCATGAAGAAGATCCCGATATTCATCCGTTCATAAATAACGCTGGACCTGTCCTTAACTCATCTACACAAGGAATCAGGAGTAGATAATTATCAATTTTCCACGACATACAGCGCCACATAAATACTAATATATATAACGAGTCAGAGATGTGTGCGGCCGTGTGGATGAACAAGTAGATCGTGTGGATTCGGCTTCGGTCCGGCCAATGAAGGGTATTCCAAAGTCAATAATGGAGATACAGGATGTTTTTACGTTTCGGCTCTCGGTTCGGGTCCTCTTCAGAAATCTTTTTATTCTGTATATATTGTGATACACATTTAAAAAAAAAATACAATGATATTTGACAAAACTTATATATATGAGCGTTTTTTGGTCATGATTCTGTTATATAGTTTTATGTCGTGTTGTATAACAATACTGTTGGTTATGTTTAGGTTATAATTATGTTGATAAATTGAGTTATTTAATTTTATGTATTAGTGTTTGAGATGTGTGAAGAGTGCGAGAGAGGGTTAATCTATTGTGACGTAATAAAAAAGATAAATTGTATGATTAAACTAACCTCGATATTGTTGATATTTGAAGTTTTTGCCCATATTAGGAAGATTGTTATGTAGAGCATTATTTATATTTGTAAATAATGTTTGGTGAAAAACGTATTCAATTGATAAGGATTTTTTTCGTTTATCGGCGATTTTTTTCCTTTTGTCTGTAACGAATGATTAATTATAAAAGAGTTATATGTTTTATAAGTAAAAGCAAAAATCCTAGGACTGTGATAGTTACCTATTGAGAATTAGTTTTTGAGACAATGTTTTCCTTTTTAAATGAGCAGAAACTCGAAATATACAATATTTTTTTCCCTACATGTTGAGTTTTGTGGTCAACGAGGGTTCGAGAGATACTGAGAGGTGTGTAATGTTTCTGAAGAAAGTTCGAGTCTCTGAACGGTGAGTTGGGGGAGAGAAATGATTATTTCTCTCCCTCTTTGAAACTTATTTTCAAAAACATTCCCTTTACAAGAAATAATCAAAGCTATTGAATATATCATGTTCTCAACATTCTTCACATTCCAAAATAAAATTTACCAACAAATCTCAGGATTACCTATGGGTTCACCTTTAGCTCCAATATTATCCAACATCGTCATGATAGATCTCGAAACAAATTGTTTAGAAAAACTAAAATTCTCAGTACCATTATATAAAAGATACGTAGACGATATTATTATTTCTCTCCCAACAAACGAAATCGAATCCACCAAAACAATCTTCAACTCTTACAATCCAAAACTACAGTTCACATCCGAAATTAAAATAGACAACAAAATCCCTTTCCTAGATTTACTTTTAATCCACAAACAGAACGCTATTATAACAAACTGGTATAGGAAACGAACTTGATCTGGCCGATTCATAAAAAAAATTTTCTCACACCACCCACTCTCCCAAAAAAAGCATTAATCTACATGCTAGTTGACCGGGCAATAAAACTATCTCACCCTTCATTTCACAATGATAATTTAAAACTCATTAGTAACACTATGACAAAAAATTGCTACCCAACCTCTTTCACAGAAAAAATAATAAAACAGCGTCTTTCTATAATCAACTTTAAAAAAACTAATAACAACAATTTTGACTCTTCCAGAATAATAAACTTCCCCTACACAAAAAACATACACCATCAACTAATTCGTCTCTTCCAACAATACAACGTAACCTTGGTCACAAACAACAAACACAATATCTCATCAATCATTGGCTCCTCCAAAGACAAAATATCCAACAACCGAAAATCTAACATAGTTTACCAAATTGACTGTAAAGATTGCAACGCCACATACATTGGCCAAACCAAAAGATATCTCGAAACTAGAGTAAAAGAACACAAAAATAGCCTGAAACACACCACCACAATACACACAGCTCTAGCACAACATGCAATAGAACAAAAACATGATTTTCAATTCGACAACGTAAAAATTCTAAACAATGAGAACTGGCTAAAAAAAAGACTAATCTTAGAAATGATTCAAATTAAGGCACACCCCAACGCTATAAATTTTAGAACTGACATCCAAAAACTAAGCTCAATTTACAATTCTACAATATAATTATTAAAACATTTTACAATGTTCCCCTCACATAACAAGAATTTAAAAATGAATGACATTATTAACTAACAAATACACTAACATGATAAACTCACTTTTAATGACATTATCACTAATCTTAAACATCTCCAACCTGACACATCTATTTTATTTCCCTTGACACGGCACTGCCTAAATCATTTCTCTCCCCCAACTCACCGTACAGAGACTCGAACTTTCTTCAGGAACATTACACACCTCTCAGTATCTCTCGAACCCTCGTTGACCACAAAACTCAACATGTAGGGAAAAAAATATTGTATATTTCGAGTTTCTGCTCATTTAAAAAGGAAAACATTTTCTCAAAAACTAATTCTCAATAGGTAACTATCACAGTCCTAGGATTTTTGCTTTTACTTATAAAACATATAACTCTTTTATAATTAATCATTCGTTACAGACAAAAGGAAAAAAATCGCCGATAAACGAAAAAAATCCTTATCAATTCAATACGTTTTTCACCAAACATTATTTACAAACATAAATAATGCTCTACATAACAACCTTCCTAATATGGGCAAAAACTTAAAATATCAACAATATCGAGGTTAGTTTAATCATACAATTTATCTTTTTTATTACGTCACAATAGATTAACCCTCTCTTGCACTTTTCATACATCTCAAACACTAATACATAAAATTAAATAACTCAATTTATCAACATAATTATAACCTAAACATAACCAACAGTATTGTTATACAACACGACATAAAACTATATAACAGAAACATGACCAAAAAACGCTCATATATATAAGTTTTGTCAAATATCATTGTATTTTTTAAAAAAAATGTGTATCACAATATATACAGAATAAAAAGATTTCTGAAGAGGACCCGAACCGAGAGCCGAAACGTAAAAACATCCTGTATCTCCATTATTGACTTTGGAATACCCTTCATTGGCCGGACCGAAGCCGAATCCACACGATCTACTAATATATATATATATATATATATATATATATATATATATATATATATATATATATATATATATATATATATAATTATCCATGTATTATGTCATTAAGGTCTTAGGCCACAGTTGCGGGTATAAAATCATGTGCGAATTTTACAATTTTTTTTGGTAGGAAAAAGCGATTCACTCATAAAATTAATTACACATCTATTTAGTATGAATATCATGCTGTTAAAAAATATATATATTTTTTTTGCGATGTACAAAATGGCCGATTACTCGAAACTTCTCGAAACACGTTTTTTCCAATTGGCGTGACAAATAACTTCAACGATTTTCACTCGATTTACGAGAATTTTTGTTATTTCTTCTAGGTAAAAAATTGTGGATGCTAAAGGTCACGCCGCGGAGTGCCTAAAAACAGATAACAAAAGAAAATATTAGCAGTCGGCCATTTTGTACATCGGAAAAAAAATATATATGTTTTGTAACAGCTTGATATTCATACTAAATAGATGTGTGATTAATTTTATGAGTGAATCACTTTTTCATACGAAAAAAAATTGTTAAATTCGCACATGATTTTATACCCGTTACTGTGGCCTAAAGCCTTAAGCAATGAAAGAAAACAAAATTCTTAATTCCCTGATACATTGGTATGACCCAATACATTAAGTATAAAAAGTCCGACTTCCTCAAGTACCAAGTTTGATACTCGACGTCTCTGATATTTCACTTTGACAGTTCTTGCTTTTTATTATTGTGAAGGTACGTCATCAGCCTTTCAGATGTACGTTTTGTTTTGTGATTATATGTCGACTTGCCGTTTACAGATTCAATTTTGTGAACCAAGAATAATTTAAAAAATCGCCTTACTTTCGAATTAGAGTTCGGTCATGGAAGTGGCTAATGAGCGGACGTTACGTCGATGGTTTGAAAAGTTCCGATCTGGCGATGGTGATCTTCAAAATGAACGATGTTGGCGACCTAAGAGCAAGGTGGATAATGAGGAGTTGAAAGCTTTAGTAGGAAGACCTTTACATGAAAACATTTAAAACCATTTGAAACAAATCGATAAGATTAAGGGGGGGGGACATACCCTTTAGGCGAGGAAAAAACTGCTGATGTTCATTATTGTTTTTCAGTAGGAAAGCTTTTTTCACCATTTGTGAGACTTAAGGTATGTTTTGGTACTCCTTTTGGCTGTTACGTAGTATTTTTTTAACAATCTTTAAAAATGAAACGGTCTTCTAAACGGGTTGTGACGGATGTTGCCAGACGGCATAACACTCAATTCATTAACACTTATACGCAGAATCTGAACCAAGAAAAAATTAGAAATGTTGAAAATCGATGAAATCGTACGCTTTGAAACAAAAAGATGGTATTTTCCGAAAAAAATGGAAACATTTTGCAATCAAAAGTACGTTTTTTTTAATTTTCGAAACCATTTAGGGTCATGTTTTAGACTGAAATTGGATTTTTTGGGTGTGAAAGATTTATAGCAAGTTTGAAATCGAACATTTCATACTTAATGGACTGATGCATCGCTGTAAACGTTTTTCCCGAAA
>OX101788.1:30519954-30562454 GCA_944452715.1 Ophion slaviceki | reverse complement strand
CGTACAACTTTTTTTCCAATAAAACATACATTTTTTTTATATGCGTAAGCGTTTCATTCTTTCCTGCTAAATCGCACCTGCTTTGGATGAAATAAATATACTTTTTGAAAAGTCCCCAGAAACCGCTATGTCTGTTTCGAAGTACATTGTTTCCAGATTATGAAAACATTTTTTTTTGTCAATAATTACAAGAGCTACAGCAATTTTTGTAAAAAAAGTCTTTTTTGACGTTTTTTTCGCAAATATTTTCTGCATATTTAAAATTTGATCTTTGATTTCTAACCAATATCCTTGTATCAAACAAGGTTCAAATTATACCTCTCTATTTTTTTTATATCGCTCAATGCATTATTTCATTATTTATAGCAATTTAAAAACGTCTGGGTCCCATGAACCCAGTATAACTATAACGTGAATCGAGCTAAGTGTAACTACTAAGGGTTAAGTATGTATGATTTTCGAGTTATGATTTAAGTATATATGACGGGTAAGTACGATTTTTTGAAAATTTTCCAAAATTAGGTACTAACTCGTTCATAATGTTCAAACAGGCAATGATTGGTAACTAAAAACTTATTTGCGTCTTAGCTCAATGTATATTCAATCGACAAACATCAATACAATCATCTGTATCCACACAACTAACTCAATGGGACGTTTTGAATAATTAAAAATTTGTCAAAAAATAA
The DNA here is from genome assembly GCA_944452715.1 of Ophion slaviceki. Lineage (NCBI taxonomy): Eukaryota > Metazoa > Arthropoda > Insecta > Hymenoptera > Ichneumonidae > Ophion > Ophion slaviceki. The sequence goes on along the minus strand of OX101788.1, from coordinate 30,561,765 downwards.
AATTTCCTCTTATGTTAATGCTATTAAAAAAAAAAAAAATACCATTAACATATGAGATAAACGAGTAATTACCTAATTTTGGGATATTTTCCAAAAATCATACTTACCATGATAACTCGAAATCCGTAGACGTTGGACTAAGGTAACCTAGGATAGAGATGTTCCTAACAAGGTGACCTATCACCCCCTTAAGGCTTTGGATCGACCTTCCTAACACCCTGTATATACCGAATGAGAAAACAGCTAATAGCAGCAGAGACTTTTATTAACAAATCAGACTTAGGAGAAAATTTTTCCTACAAAAGTTGTATAGTTCACAGGGAGTCAACGAGTGGTGGCTACGAGGTTTATCCAGGTGGAGGCGCTTCGAAGTTTCCCAGGTGTCCTCTACTCTTTTTAATGGGACCACTATTTTGTTTCCCGAATTTCATCATGTTACTAAAAATAAGTTGACACACCAAACTTCAAGACGATCGATCGTGATCTTTCATAAATAATCGACAAGAAAAAGAAATTTCAATGTTTTTGGCCTAGAATCCATTTAAAAAAACGGCGTAGACACTTACTCCTACGGAAGGTGCTCAAAGTGATGGACACCACTTTCAATGCACGCTTGCAATCTGATTCGCATTGATTGTATTGTTTGATTGACTGATCTGAAGTTGATAAGATTTTTAGTTGCGAACAATGCAAGCAACGGCGTACGATTTACCTGGATTTTGTTTAGTATTAATCTGTTGAAAACCCAATCAGAGCCTGTTCGTTAATACGGACTGACGTGATTGATAACACAACACAATCAATGCGAACCAGATTGCAAGCGCGCATTGAAAGTGGTGGCCATCACTTCAAGCACCTTTTATAGGAGTAAATGTTTGCACCCCTGTTTTATTAGACTCGCGCCTAAACACATTGAAATTTCTTTATTATCGGCTTTTCATACTGACTTTTGCTCGATCATCTTGGAATTTGGTTTGCGAACTTATTTTTAGTTCCTTGATGAAATTCCAAGCCACATAAAAAACATTAGGGAGACAAAGTCATCCAAGGTCATTCAAGATCACCTATTAAAATGAAATACAAATCTGAATATCTCGGATCACTACCAAATATTTGGTAGTGATTCGAGATATTTAGATTTTATACATGATTTATATATACTGTATATACTCAATATTGAATCATCTAGGTTTGATGAAAGATTACGAATCTTGGCTGATGAATGAAGAGCATTGCTGCCAGTCTCAACGTCCGCGAAGTTGCCATTTTTGGCAGCACTTACTATTAATTGGCGGTAATAATAAATAATCTCGTGACAAAAATATAAACAAGCATAATCATAAATAAGTAAATAAGTTATCATCGATAATGTTATACATTTTCAAGCTGGTAGTAAAACAAAAGTATTTTTATTCACGTAATAAAAATATGACAATGCAAAGTTTTGCTCTTTAGTTATATATTTTATGAAAAATTAGTATCTACAGAATAAATCTATACTTCGTATGTATTTTTTGAGGTTCATTGAAAAAAAAATCGTAAAACGTCATTTGACTCAACTGGACCGCTCCAACCTCCTTAAGACGGCAGTGGACGCAACGAAAGTTCGGTTAGATATACGAAGTGCAAGTAGAGAGTGATAGGCAAGGGTTCAATTAGGAAAGGATAATACGTAAAAACCCCAAGTGTATACGTTGGAACTTAGAAAATGAAATAAAAAAATAATGATGTATATATACATACATATATATACATACATACATACATATATATATATATATATATATATATATATATATATATATATATATATATATATATATATATATATACGATTGGTATATGCGTTCTCGGACACACGCGCGCAGAAGTGCGGATAAAATTGATATTTCGCGTAGATATAAGCAAGCGAATACGAGTTATATCTTTAACGACTCTGCAGGACCAAACGAGGCGAGCCTTCTGAATAAATGAATGTGCGAGGCGAAACCGGAGCATCGATGAGTTAAACCTGGTTGCATCCCAGAACCGTACGTACACACATACACATGTCTATATACAGATGAATGGAGAATGGAAATTTTGAACCCGTTATAAATTAAATCTTGGCCGTCCAGCACGGCTGGTCGCTTTGAGAGCAGTTCTTCATATATATTTTCAACAAATAATTGATTATGGAGACGGGACGGTCCGTGAAATGACCGTAATATCAACATGCTCATATTTATCTGAAGGTACCGCGACATTGGAGTTTACGTAATGTTGAGTATGGGGACGATTCGTTACTATGAGGACGGATGAAGCCGCATGCTTGAAAACCATCTTCTCCCATACGTATATACACATACATCTGTTTTGTGCTGCCAAATGACCCACGATCTTCCCAGCTGTCATGCAGATAGACAATCGAGGGCTCTCGATATTATTAATGTGCTACTGTCAAAGTCAATGGATTATTATACGGAGAAATCCCTGATGTATGGTTCGCGATCGAAGACTGCAAGAGGGAAAGAGAGAGGATTAAAAAGAGAGAGAGAGAGAGAGAGAGAGAGAGAGAGAGAGAGAGAGGGAGAGAGAGAGAGAGAGAACGTCAGAACAAGAGAGAAAGTAAATTCAACTGTCTACGATACACTGTTGCCTCGTATGATAATGCAAAATCATTTTGCACTCGCATCGAAACAAAAAGATAAGCCTTCAAAATAATCGGCATGCGTAAGAGAAAAAAAACGATTAATTATCATGACCACTATTATTATCCATGACACCGATAATTTCCTCAGCATTACTTTCGTCCCTATTAAACGCGTCGTCATTCTACCGCACACATGAATATTTCAGATCTCGAAGAAGCCCGTTGAATTGGGTGTCGCAAAAATACGAAAAGTAGTGAAACACGTCGCGCAGCCTTTCGATACGGGCTCGCGAAAAAAAATCGTGCTTCGTTATTAATTCTCGACGAACTCTTCTCTCTCGCTCGCTTGTTGTGCGTTGCGCGCTGTTTGGCCTCGATCACGGAACGATGAAATATATTCTCATGCCCTTTCGCGTCTTACAGAGTTTCTTATCGGGTCTCGCATTAAGAGGAGGAAGTTTATTAATTCGACGTGAAGATATAACCGTCCTTCCTTATACATACGTATAATATAAGAAAGTGCAAACGGCTAATACAGCAGACGACCATGCAAAAAGATATATACATATGTGTATATATATATATGTATATACCGGGTGTCCCATTTTGATATTATACCTGTTTATCTTAAAAAATACTGCTCCGATCAAGTATTGAGTGTCGTGAAACATTTGGATTCAAAGGGCGACCTTAAGTAAAATTCATTTTGGTCAAAATTCTAAATGGCGACGTTAAAATGACCGACATGTTAAAAAAAATGGAAACGGGACTTTTTTTATACCAAAAAATTAGTGAGGCCAAACCTAACAACTTTTGTAGGAAAAGTTTTTTCGTAACATTTATAATGTTGAGGTTAGAACACCATTTTTTCACTATTTTAGCGCTATCCAAAATATAACACGAGGAGGAGTGTCTTTAACATCCATAGTGTAAGTGTGCGTGTGGGTGTGCGTTTGTTTGGCTGTAAGTGTGTGTGTGGGTGTAAGTTTGTTTGGGTGTCAGTGTGTGTGTGAGTTTGTTCGGATGTGAGTGTGTGTGGGTGTGAGTTTGTTTGCGCGCAAGTGCGCGTGTGTGTGTGGGTGTGAGTTTGTTTGGCTATAAGTGTGTGTGTGGGTGTAAGTTTGTTGGGGTGTAAGTGCGTGCGTGGGTGTGAGTTTGTTTGGCTATAAGTGTGTGTGGTTGTAAGTTTGTTGGGGTGTAAATGCGGGTGTGGGTGTGAGTTTGCTTGGCTACAAGTGTGCGTGGGTGTAAGTTTGTTGAGGTGTAAGTACGTGTGTGGGTGTGGGTTTGTTTCGCTATAAGTGTGTGTGGGTGTAAGTTTGTTTCGCTATAAGTGTGTGTGGGTGTAAGTTTGTTGGGATGTAAGTGCGTGTGTGGGTGTGAGTTTGTTTGACTGTGAGTTTGTTTGCGTGTAAGTGCGCGTATGTGTGTAGATGTGAGTTTGTTTGTTTGTTTGGGTGTAAGTGTGTTTGTAGGTGTGTGTGGGTGCGAGTTTGTTTGGATGTAAGTGTGTGTGGGTGCGAGTTTGTTTGGATGTAAGTGTGTGTGGGTACGAGTTTATTTGGGTGTGAGTGTGCATGTGTGTGTTTGTTTGGGTTTGTTCGACAACCCATACAAACTCAAGCAAGGATCAGGTTTCTGTGGCTTCTTACTCCCAAACAAACTCTCACCCAATCCAAACAAACTCACACCCACTACCCACGCACACTTACAATAGGGATGCTAAGGACTTTACTTCCTCGTGCCACATTCTGGATAGCGCTAAAATAGTAAAAAATGGTGTTCTAACCTAAAAATTATGAATTTTATCAAAAAAAAAATCCTACAAAAGTTATTAGTTTCGACCTGACTAATTTTTTTGTGGAAAAAAAGTCATGTTCCTATTTTTGAAGAACATGTCGGTCATTTTAACGTCGCCATTTTGAGTTTTGGACCAAAACAGATTTTTTTTGCAATGTCCCCTATTGAATCCTAAAAGTTGTATCATACTCAACACTTGATCGGAGCAGTAATTTTCGAGATAAATCAGCAGGTGTAGGATTAAAACGGGACACCAGGTATATGTATACATACGTACATATATATATATATATAGTTTGAATGGGCCGAGTTCGCAAATGAACGCAGCCTACGCGCGCGCGTCTCCTCGTCGTCACCTTCGAAGATAATTAATGTCGTTCTGATTCCCCGGTTATCTCTGCTTCACGCTCATCGTCCGCGCTTCCCCGTAAATTTTGCCACTATCCGGCGACGTTCTCACACATAGGTACGTGTAGAGTATATACATATTAGATTATGGGCATGAATACCTAATGACCCCTGGTATGACGGAGATCGAAGCGCGGAGTTGCTCTTTTAATGGTACAAACGAAGCAGGCCCGCTCGCCCCTGTATCATTCCCCTTTTCTTTTTCAGCACGTATGTATATATTCATAAAGCGATGATTGATCGCCTCGCGTCCACCGCGTCTCGCGCGGACGCATTGCTGTCGTGCATATCAAGGAAGCCCACGAAATCTTGAAAATACATATGCACGGCGAGTGCACGGGGCATATGATAGGCGCGTATGCGAGTGAAAGTCACGCTGTGCTCCATCACCGAGCTAATTACTTTCTGCTGGTGTTTTTTTCTTCGCTCGTGGTGTGCGGCGAGTGCGGATGTGTACTATCATTCGCAAATTATCCCTGTTATGCAGTCAACGTATAAGCAGAACTTCATTGTTGAGTCTCGCTGGAAAGGATACATTCGGAATCGAATTTTCGCAAGGATGCATTAGCGTGCAACCATATGTATGCATTGGGTGACTAAATAAGTTCTCAGCTTGGGAATAAGAACAGCTGTATTGAATATTTGAACGAACAAATTTTCCCTCTAGGCCCAGTGTCGTGGTGACAACCTCGTGGACTATTTTTCCGAACCAACAGCTTAACCCTCGCGGTCACACGTTCTGGCTATAACACATTGGCCGCAGGGGGTCGCAATGGCCCCAGCCATGTTTCAAACGATTGCCGCGTTGACCGTATTGTTCCGAATGGCTCATAAAAATTCAGGATTTTAGTTTGAACATTCTAGAATGTGGCATTCTCGGGATTGTTTTAATCGAATTTCAAAAGGGCGGAAAAAATCAACAAGGGGTAAATGCGTAAAAAGCTCTTTTTTACTAAAAAAAAATCACAACTCCTGCAATTTTCAGCGTTTTTTTTATTAAGTTTTAGGGTGATATTTTTGAAATATGACAGTTTAAGGGAAGGGTAGCTCCATAGTGGAAAATAGTTGAAGGAAAAAAATAGCTTCAGAGTGGGAAATAGTTTAACGGGGTCCTCTAGTTTCTCGAGTTGAAAAAATCGATTTTTTTTCATAAATCACATCTACAACATGTGTAGAAAAAGTGTGCCAAAGGATTTTTTGATATTCGAAGTGGTTCACAAGTATAAATCACATGCGCGAACTTTCAAACGCGTTTTTCTCGAAACACCATTTTTCGAATCGGTGACCACGATATTTCAGAAACTACTGCACCGATCTTGTTCAAATTTGTACAGCATCTTTAATATGTTATAAGCCAGCGATTGAACTAGGATTATCATGATTGCTTCGATAGTTTTTTTTGTACGAGCGAAAAACTTAAGAAAAAATGAGTAGAAAATAGAATGTAATTTTCAAAAGTGTATAAAAAAGTCAATATTTATAATTTAGAATTCACTCTAGTTCAATCGCTAGTCTTAAATATGAAGATTAAAATACCGTTTGGTTTTTTCATTTCGGATAAGCAGAACAACCGCAATCTTGGTCACCGTCAAGCACCTCTTTTACTTGATGTCTTCCTGTCGGCCACTATAACGTTTATTCTATTATATATTTTGACTTCAAAAAATGTTTAAAGCTTATTTAAATGTTAATAAAGATTATGCAAAAACAATGAGATTGATTATTTCGATGCTTTGCCCGTAAAAAATTATTGAAAAAGCCGTAAAAAACAGCCGAGAGACTAGAGGACCCCGTTAAGGAAAAAAATAGCTCCACGTCCCGACTCTAGTCTGTACTTGCAAAGGGTACACCAAAGCGCCGTTAGAAGGCAGGCCAGTCGCCTTAGCTGCCATTAACTTATAATAGTAATTTTGCCTTAACCCTCAATTCGTGAACCTGGGTCTTTTTTATCCTGCCCAAAATCATTTCCTTCGCAGGTTGTTTAAGATTTAATGAAAAAAATTTATATATTAAAGATGCGAAAGAAAAAAACCCTATGTTCCCTTGAGAAGTACGGCTTAAAGACCGACCATGAATTTTTTCAGATCTTTTTCATTAACAATTGTTGGTTTGGTAGTGCAAAAACGAAAACGACCCAGGTTCACGGGATTAAGGTGCCTCAAATACCTTCACGGATTGAGAGTTAAAGTTGTACTTGGGGTCATTTTGACACCGTGTGACCACGGAGGGTTAACGTAACCTCAAAATATACATCGTGAGCACAGTGAACAAAATTAGTTGCAATAACACGGATATTAGGCACTGTATGCTTTCGCGATTTCTTGAAAATTTTACACTGTGATGATCCCGGAAGACCTTATTTGTCTTGACCTTATTTTTTATACACCTAATACGTATATATGTACGGGGTGATCATTAACAGGTCGGGCGTGTTTTGAAGGGTCTTGCGCGAAGATTTCGCAATTGAGAAAGATATGGTTTTTCATGGTTTCTGAAATCCTTTTTAAAAAAAGATATAGAGTATTTCTGTGATGAGTAGTATTTGCCAGAAAAAATTGAGCACTCTGGAAAGAATTGGAATTCCATTTCGAGTACAGCAGAATGAATATCATTAAATTACGAACGCGAAACACTCCTGAAAAACTTTTTGTGTGCAACAACTGTGCATTTTGAAGTGGATAATTGAAATTTTATTGCATTAAAAAAAAAATTTCAGGAATGTTTCGCATTCGGATGTCGTGAAAGATTAAACGAAATCCATTCAGCAGTTCTCCATTTATAAACGCGCAAGCGTACAGACGGCGGTTTTTTTTTCTTAATAATACGTTTTCCCCACTTGTTTTAGTTAAAATATGAGCGACATGTCAATAAATTTCCCAAGAATTACAGACGAAATATTCCTTACAGTTTTATTATTATATATGTAGATAATATACATGTAATTATTTCATGTGTAGTTTTATTTTCGTATATACTTCGTTTCTCGATCCTTTAATGGTAACGGGGTGTAAAAACTCCGCCATGGCCTGTAGGTCTGCTGCGGTCAGGACGAGCGTGTGGTCAAGACGACCAAAAGTGGCAGCCTCTGGCGAACCGTGTGTATATACATTATAGACTATCGAATAAGGAAAGCGAATGGTGAGGGATTGGGGAGGAGGGCAGGAGAGTGACTGCGGTGAGACATATGACACTGAAAGGGAGAGACATAGGAGGCGCTCTCGTCTGTCGCGTTGTACGTGCACAGGTCGCTGAAAAAGAATCTTACCGCGAGCTATGAAACGAAATAAGAGTTCTTCGTTATTAAAGAGGTTGGAGCGGCCCAGTTAGGTCAAATGACGATTTATGACTTTTTTTTTCAATAAACCTCGAAAAATACACACGAGATATAGATTTATTCTGTAGATGCTAATCAATATATGTCATAAATGTATCCCCGCAGCCCCATGGGTATAACCCCCATGATGGTATGATAGCCGTCCATCTCCCATGTATGAAGAAGGTTTCGGTTTGGAACTGCAGGGCTTGGGCTTGGAGTCGACAGGGATATGGATGTCGATAGGGCATCGCACCAATGGACTTCACATGGGAAGTCGGTGAAGCATCTGGGAATCGAGTGCCGAAGTGGCCAAAACTGGCCAGAATGTTGCTGAATGTTCTAGAAGGTTCCAAAATGTTCCTAGAATGTTCTAGAATGTTCGAGAATGTTGGAGAATGTTGAAAAATGTTCCAGAATATTATCGAATTTTCCAGAAGGTTCGGGAAAGTTCCAAAATGTTCTAAAATGTTCTAGAATTTTTCAGAATGTTCCAGAATATTACCGAATTTTCCAGAAGATACGAGAATGTTCCAGTATGTTCCAGAACGTTCGAGTATGCTCTAGAAAGTTCTAGAATGCTATAGAATTTTCCAGAATGTTCGAGAATATTCTAGAATGTACCAGGATATTCGAGAGTGTCCCAGAATGTCCTAGAAGATTCTGGGCCGTCGAGCAGACTTCCGGTTCCGAAGGGTTCGAGAATGTTCTACAATGTTCCAAACGGTTCTGGACCATCGAAGGGACTTCCTGATCATTTTGCATTCTTTTAGGGGGAGGTACCTGGGTAAACGGCGAGAAAAACAGGTAAACTTCGGGAATTTTTACCTCAAAAACTAATGTTTCGATTAGATCCGGGTTTTTTTAAGGGGAAAATATGTACACTGAGGTATGTTTAGGAATTTTTTAAAAATAAATTCCAATGCGAAGCTAGGGTAACTAACTCCGGCTAGTTTTTCATAAAATGTATTGGGGGTACAAGTAAGTTTTAAAGGATTTTTTGTGAAAATTGGGGCTTTATTGTGCAACAATTGTCAACTGCTTCTTGAGTCGCTTTCAACCATTCTGCGAGTCCTTCTTGCGTTCGACACGAGTCTTCGTTCCATAATGCCTCCAGTTCTGCAACTTCAAAGGTTTGTGGCCTCTCTACGTGTTCTTTATCCTCCGTGTCAAAATCACCACTTTTGATCGGTCTAAACCAGTACTCACAAGTTGAGATTGATAGAGCATTGTCGCCATCAGCTTCACACAGCAATCGATGACCTTCAGCTGCTTCTTTTTCCAAATGGAAGCAGAAAAGTAAAGCTTCCGGCAAATCGCGTTTTGTTGGCACAAAAGTCGACATATTTGAAGTTCAAAAAAACTATGTTGTTTACACTTCGACAAAAGAGAAATTGAAGCCTGATGATGACGTTTAACAGGCAGGTAGTTAGGTTATGGCTCGATGCGATTCAATACTAGTAACGCTCTCTTTTGTAAATCCTTTAAAACTTACTTGTACCCCCAATGTAATTAAAACGCAACACTATGCACTTTTATATTTTCATTACGTGAATAAGGAACACTTTCTCGTTACTACCAACTTGAAAAAGTCTAGCATTATCGACGATTATAATGAGAAAAAAAACTAGGTCAGTGAATGTTTTATACAACTCAGAATGAAATTTTGAGTAATTTGTAATTATGCCTATTTATATTTATGTCATGCGAGTATTTTTACCATTAATTAATAATAAGTGTCAAGTTATACTTAGTGTCATTAATACTAAGTTGCCAAAATACGGCAACTTAGCGGACATTGAAGTTGGCAGCAATGCTATTCATTTGCCAGCCAAGATTCGTAATCTTGCATCAAACCTTGATGCTTTAAGGGTTTAGGCCACTCTAGAGGCCGAAAAAAGGCTTTTTGCGGTTTTTTTAAGAAAAACTACAAAATAAATCGAGATTACAAAAAAGCGATTAATTTCAAAATGGCGGATGTGCAGCGTTTATCTCAAAACTGCATATTTTAAGTTGGCCGGAAACATAACTCAGACAGTTTTCAACCGATTCACTTGAAATGTTAAACATATCTCGAAATTCTGACGATCTTATCTGACGATTTTTTAGGCAAATTTTTCACTTTCCATAAATTTGCCTAAAAAATCGTCAGATAATTGTTAATACCAAATGAACTATGCAATATAAAAAAAAATCCTACGTACTTTTATAGACAATGTATTTTTCAAGATATATTTAACATTTCGAATGAATCGGTTGAAAATTGTCTGAGTTATATTTCCGGCCAACTTAAAAAAATGCAGTTTTGAGATAAACGCTGCACAGCCGCCATTTTGAAATTGATCGCTTCAAAAAAATTATTGTATACAGTCACAGATATGTATGATAAACACCCTTTTCTGTAATCTCGATTTATTTTGTAGTTTTCCTGAAAAAAATTCCTCAAAGAACATATTTTTTCGGCCTCTAGAGTGGCTTAAGGCCCTAAGGAATCATCACAGTGTAAAATTGAAAAACAAAAATCGATTTTTTTGGCACTGTCCGATAGTATAGACGGCTATAAACCTGACATCGCCGATTGATCGTAAGTGGACAATTAATATAAATATTCCGCACTCGCAACTTTTAACGCGTTTTTCTCGAAATGTCGCTTTTCATAAGGGTATTCACTCTCAAAGGAAAAGTTTTTAAGCTATCCGTCTCAAATTTTCACACACCATTCTTCACACCGTTCTTTTTTCTGAATTTTATTCTGGAATCCTCATATTTTTTTCTGGAATTTCATATTTTTTTCTCAAATTCTCAAAATTTCTTAAAAGCCTCTTTTTCTGAAATGTTCATTTTCTTAAACGAAAAACTGTCGAAAAATAAGCAAAATTCGATACTTTTTTTCAAACCGTCGCTATTTTTTCAATTTTGATTTTAAAAAAACCTCCATAGCAAGATATCCACTTACATCCTGATTCCTAATCTTTTTACAATTTTTGTTTCCGTTAATATTTACGGCTACAACCGTGTACACCGTGAGGACTCTTTTTTTTCGAAGACATTTTTAAACCTTAAAAAAATGTAAAAACAAAACAAAATTAACGTTAAAAAATCATTTTCTGTTCTTCACGAGTGCTTTGATTTGACATAAAAAAATCAGACTGATTAGCGTATTTTAACAATCGAAAAAAAAATGTGAAAATCAACTGTTTTTCAACCCGTTACACTGTGATGATTCCGTAATATTGAACATATATATATGGTTTATGATGGGCAAGATACGTATTCTTTCTAAATGCTTTCAAATGTCTAGTGTGCGTTAATCCGTTGATAGAAATGGTTTATCTTGGTGCTAAATAGCAAAAAAATGTCATCACCCGTAGTGTGAACGCCTTGCCCATCTAACCGCACGTGATATTATATACATTAAACTATTTACGTTATCTCTGATGTTTAGTGGTGTAAAAATTTCAAAAAATGCACTAAGACTCAGTAGAGTCTAGACAAAGACCTATATTTTTTATTATGTTCAAATGTTGAATCGTGGCTAACGCTCCAACCTCCTTAAGCAAAAAATTCTCGTACGATGATTCGATGATCGGCAATACTTCGCATGATGAGGAATTCGCGTCTCGTATCCGTGTGTGTCGATGATGCCGCCAATGGGTCGCGGACGCGAAAAAAAGCGGAATTAAAGAGGTTCCCTTTTCCTCCACCGCTCCACCGAAAGTGGCGGCGGGAGGGTGGGTAGGGGTTAAGGTGGCAGCTTTGAAGTTCGCGTTGAGAATTCTCGGAATCTTTTATAAAAGTTGCACTCACCGCGGCAGCCCGCGGGATCCTAAAGTCCCGGGAGCTTGAGAAAGAGCAGAAGAGAGAGAGAGGCTAAGATACTCTCGCGTTTGGCGAGCGCACTGAGAGCAGGGTCGGGAGGTCGCGATGCCACGGTGAACAGGATCATGCGGGGAATTCGAGGTGCTTATAAGAGCTTTTCGACGACTCATCACCGCAAATTCCTCGGTGTATCGCCGCGAGATAAGCAAATCCTTTTTACCGCCTCACTCCTGCCTCGCACCCGCCTCACCCCTGCCTCACTCCTGCCTCGTCCCCACGCGCGCATTTCGCCGCGTTGGGAAATTTCTGTGCACGGTCCTCGGGCTCGCTGCAAACACGCGTTGGCATAGCGCGCGTTGGTTGGAGATGAATCCGGCGTGCTTACGGTGGCAGCAGCTCGGCTTCGCGGGGTCAGATCATCAGTGGATTCTTTGCACCTTTGCTAATTCGCCGTACGCGAGCGCAAAACGCGCCGTGAACTCGGAGAAACATTCGCATTCACCTAGAGCTATATACAGGGTGTTAAGAAGGTCGGTGCAAAGCCTTAAGGGGGTGATAGGTCACCTCGTTAGGAACATATCTAACCTAGGCTACCCTTAGTCCAAAGTCTAAGGATTTCGAGTTATCATGGTAAGTATGATTATTGAAAAGTTTCCCAAAGTTGGGTACTAACTCGTTTACCTCTTATGTTAAGGAAAGGGTAGGGGTTTCAGCGTAAAAAAAAAACACTTTTTTGCGAATTTTTTCATCTATATGGATAGAGTAAATTTATTGAAACCTTTTGTACATTGTTAAGTGTCATTTCAAGAACATTCCGTGAAATTTATACGCGAAAATATCCACAAATAAGCCGGTGACAAAGCTTTTCCAAGAACGCCTTTGGAAAAACACGATTTGCGGTATTCACTTTATCTCAGCTAGAAATTATCCGAAATCAAGTACCATTCAAATTTAGTCAAAGTATCATCAAATCCTCCCCCAACGGACTTTGATAATTTTTTTTTCATTTCTAAATTTTTGGTGGTCATGTAAAGTGAAAAGTGCTATTTTTCACAAAAAATTCCGCCATTTTGGGGGTGGAAAACCCCCTCAATGTAAACAAAAATCTCAAACTAACCGTTGGGGGGAGGTATTTTATATGTAGAAAGTGTGTACCAAGTTTGAAACAAATCGGTCATGTAGTTTTCAAATGGCAGTGAACACGGACTTTGAAAAAGTGGTTTCGAGAAAAAACGCAGCACCGGCTTGTTTGTGGATATTTTCGCGTACAAATCTCATGGAATGTTCTTAAAATGACACTTAACAATGTACAAAAGGTTTCAATAAATTTACTCTATCCACATAGATGAAAAAAATTCGCAAAAAAGTGTTTTTTTTTCCACGCTGAAACTCCTACCCTCCCCTTAATGCTATTTTTTTTAAATAGCAAAGTTTAAAGTTGAAAGTTTTAGGTACTCTATGGCCGTGCCAGAGGTGGGCTTACGTCATGTATATTACGTTATACGTTATACAAATTCGGTGGAAAAAAATGTCTTGCTATAAATCGAATACCACCTTATTCTTATGATGATAAAGCACCGTTTAAGCGAGAAAAGAAATCGATTTTTTGAAAATTCTACTGTGGCCTTACCCCTTAACCTAAGACTCAAATAAGTTTTTAGTTACCAATTATTGTCTGTTTGAACATTATGATCGAGTTAGTGCCTAATTTTGGGAAATTTTCCAAAAATCATACTAACCATGATAACTCGAAATCCTTAAACTTTGGACTAAGGTAACCTAGGTTAGATATGTTCCTAACGAGGTGACCTATCACCCTCTTAAGGCTTTGCGTCGACCTTCCTAACACCCTGTATATTCACGAAGCCAAGAGCTTCGAGCGACTCTTCGTTCGCCAAGGATTCTGAGCCTAGATAAATATGTATGTGCATACAGGCTGGCATTTTTCCACCGCCATGTACGACCGCAAAATCCAAAGTGTCACTTCGTACTGTCCGCATCGCCGTCCTCCTCTTTTTTTTTTCATCCGCGCGCTAATTATACGGAGCATTCACGCGGGACTCGTCTCGACGGAAGATCCCCGCATCCTCGAGCCGACGCGTCCCGATATCCTCTATCGAGACGACGGCGACTTGCGGAGAAATCCGACGAAGAAAAAAAAAGCGGTCGCAGGTGCCCGTCGGACCACGCATCGAAGCGGGTTCCGCAGCTTGTTAGGTTCGCGCACAACTTTAATGACGAATTAAAAGTTAATTGCCTTTAAAAAGCTGGCGCCTTAATCCGCTGCTTATTGTACAACGGTATTTCGCAAACGGGGATTATTATCAATGTGCGACGTGTAATGTTCTTCGAACAGGCTCGGAAATCTGGCAGATGGAGACTCGGCAAGGTAAAAAGTGTTTTTCTTGATCGCTTTTCGAGAGCCATTATTTTTCCGCGATGACGTTACGTGAAAGTACCGATTGAGCGCTGTCGACGAGATTGCAGGAGAGGACTCATTTTTCCACCGGGCTTAACGAGTCTGCAGGAGGCTTGGGGCCCAAAAAACAGGTCGATTTTCAATTTTTTTTTCCGGTGAGTGTATTTAGATGACGAGGTCTAGATTTGACACACAATTAATACATAATTTTGCCAAGTTTGAGTTTTTTTTAAATTGAAAAATGTTGATAAATAATGAAGGTATTATTATTTGTATTAAAATGAATAAAATATTAAAGTATTGAAACTTGCAAAAATGGCAAGCTGTGTCATCTAAGTCCACCGCCGACTTGCGCCAATCTGCGGGTGAATCTCGAAAACGGCTAATGTGAACCAAAACTGACCCTCTTCTCGAAGACTGCAACTACAGCACAGCAGGACGGAATTTCGTTCCATCATGTCGTAAATATGGACCAGCCAAACAGGGCCGGGTTGAAATTCCGAACTTTTGATGTTTCGACGGTTCAAAATTCAGAATTTTAATATTTCGAAAGTCAAGATGGGGCCGGGTTGAAATTCCGAACTTGGAATGATCACAGCGCTCAAAACTTCGAAAGAATTTTACACGAAAGACCGAAACTCCGCAAATCTGAACATCGTCAAAACAATTCTGTTATGGAAGTTTATTAAAAAGTATCATTAAAAAGTGATTTCGCGTCAATTTTGAAAATTTTCTAGACATTGTTATACGTTCTACATCATTTACAGTCAAATGTGCAGACTTTCGCTGGCATGGTCTTGACATGGGGGCCTGGTTGAAATTCCGAACTTTGAATGCGCTGACGGTTTAAAAGTCCCAATTTTAATGTTCCGAAATTACAAGGTTCATCAAGATGATGCCAGCGAAAGTCTACACAGTTGACTGTAAATTATGTAGAACGTATAACATTGTCTAGACAAATTTAAAAATTGACGTAAAATCACTTCTTAAGGGCCACAGTAACGGGTATAAAATCCTGTGCGAATTTAACAATTTTTTTCGTATGAAAAAGTGATTCGCTCATAAAATTAATTACACATCTATTTAGTATGAATATCAAGCTGATATTTTTTTTTTCGATGTACAAAATGGCCGACTAATAATATTTTCTTTTGTCATCTTTTTTTGAGGCGCTCCGCGGTGTGACATTTAGCATCCACAATTTGTAACCTAGAACAAAAAACTAAAATTCTCGTCAATCTTCATTAGAATACCTAGAGAAGCACGTAGGGAATTTAAAAAATATTGTTTTATTCAAAAGTTGTAGGTATTTGAACTTAAGAAATGAATTTTCAGTGAAAAATTTCCTTATAACTGCTCGTAAAATGAAAAGTTTTCTATTGATCAGAAATTCCGTACGTACTTCTCTGCGAAATGCAATTAAGAACATAACTTTTAAATTTGAAGTAAATCGAGTGAAAATTGTTGAAGTTACTTGTCACGCCAATTGGAAAAAAGCTGTTTCGAGAAGTTTCGAGTAGTCGGTCATTTTGTACATCGAAAAAAAAATTTCTAACAGCTTGATATTCATACTAAATAGATGTTTAGGGGGAAGTCCCCCAGTGGCGGACACCTAAGTTTTTCGGACAATAAAAAAACTGCTTCGAGAAATGAAAATTTTTTTGTGAATTAATTACGTCAACAAAGTTTAAAACCAAGGTAAATTAACAAAAATATAAGCTCTGCATAAATGAAATTAAAAACTTTATTCAAACTTTGGTACAAAAAATTGCCGTCACTGCAAGTGGCATCTAGTACCGGACAGACTTAACTTCAAGCCCCCAGCGCCTGACATTTTCAGAACATTGTGCATCAATCGCCAATGTAAGTTTTCGAACATTTAGGGATGTCTGCAAATTATTTATAAACCTATCCACGGCAGCTGGCGCACTGCATCCAGGCTTTTTCGTGGTCCTCCAGGCATGCTACGCAAGTAGTTTTTATATTCGATATTTGAGGTGACAGTTGCTTTTTCTTCGCTTCAGCTCCACATTTTCATTTGGCCTTTACGCCTTTGGTTTTTTTCCATTTTCTTCTAGCCCTGTTTTAAACTTCTTTCCAATTCCTTTCTGTTCGTCCTTAACGTTCTTTTTATTCTCTTTTTTTCGACAACAATTTTGCACGCTGATGAAGTCAGGATTTCACTTCTTTCGGTTTTTCTCTTCCTAGCAACTGATCGTTTTTTTGCAGCATCTGGCAATGGCGACGAGTTATGGAGAATCTGCACAACACCTGGAGCAAAGCTAGTCCACGGTTTAATAATGATGTTTTGTCATGTAGAGTGCTTTTCGGAACGTCGTAGCGCAGCGAAGCATCTCTCAAAATCAGTTAGCAATTTTTTTCGGTCCATTGTCCTTCTTTTTTCTTCTCTTCCATTTTGATTTCGCTGCGTTCTTCTATCCTGCAAAACAACGTACAACAGTTATAATCAAAAGTATAAATGCTTACGAGAAAAAAACAGCATGCGTACTGTCCGGCGTTAGGGGACCACTTCGTGTCCGGTACCAGGGGACAGAGAATCCCCAAAATTACGCGTTTTATACCAAAACCCCTCGGGAATCCAAGAAAAACTTTAGCAAACTTTGAATATTTATGGAACACGACGTATAATAACTATTGACCTAAACACTTAAACAGAGAAACTTAGAAGTAACACTCACCGCGATCTTACCCGACGCAGTGTATTCCCGCTAAACGCAGCAATCAATCGCTCCCACTTTGGCCTCGCGCGTCAGTGGCAAACCGCGACCGGCGATTGTGTATCGCTGGGCTCCCCCGCACCCTGTTCATGGGTTTTTTACGCGGACGTGCTGCGACATTGTCGTGATAGCACGAATGTCCGACACTAGGTGCCGTCCGGCGGTACGGGAGTTCCCTCTAATTAAGGGGTTACCCCCACTTGCGATTTTGAACAAATTGATTTTTTTTATTGCATTTTTTTAAAGTGCAATTTGAAGTGCAGTTTTTTTTTGATGCCCGGAATAGATGACTCTATGTAAGTTTACAAAAAAAAAATATTTTCTTCGTGTAAACTGAAATTGAAACTTTAAACGCGTTTTTCTCAAAATGGCATTCCTGAAGTCGGTGACTAAGATTACTCGAACACTAATGAACCGATCTTCTTGAAATTTTGCAGGCTTATTTAATACATAAAAATGTAGTCTTTAATCGTTCGATTTTTTTCGTTAAAATCGAACCATTAACTTTGACTGTCCGCCATTTTGTGAAAAATGAATATTTTTTTAAATCCTTCGATTAAAGACTAGTTTATACTTATATTTGACTAAATCCATCCGCATTTTTTTTTCAGATGATACACTTCGCCGCAATGTTGGTCACCGCAAACCGTGTATATAAAAACATTATTTCATTGACGGCCATTTGCCACTAAACAATGTAATATTTTTCGATAAAAAAATTACTGACAGTTCTTCAAGATGTGTTCTTTAAGATGGTACATTGATCGATTAAAAAAGTTTTGTAGTTTTCTTTAAAAAAATTCATGAAAAAGGCCTTTTTTTGCGCTACAAGTGGGGGCAACGCCTTAATTTTAGGAATGAATCACTTTTTCAGACGAAAAAAATTGTTAAATTCGCACATGATTTTATACCCGTTACTGTGGCCTAAGGCCTTAATTAAATAAAAAAATTGAAATAATTCGTCGATTTATTGAAAATGTTGAAACTTTTAAAACTTTCATAGCGGATGTATTTTGACGGTGTTCAGATTTTCGGAGTTTTGTTCTTTCGTGTAAAATTCTTTCGGAGTTTTGTTCTTTTGGGGTAGGATTCTTTCGGAGTTTTGAGCGTTCTGATCATTCAAAGTTCGGAATTCCAACCCAGCCCCGTTCAGATTTTCGGTGTTTTGGTCTTTCGTGTAAAATTCTTTCGGAGTTTTGATCTTTCGGCCTAGTATTCTTTCGGAGAGTTTAGATCGTTTTGATCATTCAAAATTCGGAATTTCATCCCGGCCTCAGCCAAACGAATGAAATCGTATTTCCGACCAAAATTTGACGAGGAATAAGCACCCAAAGAATCGAAGACTCAGAGTGTAGACGTGCGTTGTGGGCTCGCGACGCAAAAGTGATAGGATAATAATGACGCCAGGGCTAATTGTGAGTAAAAGGTTTACGGTTCAGCGAGTTAACGAGCGGTGCACCGGCACCAGCCAACCGCGACATCTCCCCGTCTCTCTCCCTCGGTCTCTGCCTCGTGGCGGCTCTTTCGCTCAAGTCTGCGTACGTAAATTCGAAACGACCACCTGCAGTGCCACCACCAATGAGTCCTCGCGAGTGTCCGCGAAAAAGAAGTGTTGATAGGTCGTAAACGGGTGCGGTAGCCGGTGCAACTTCTTGGAAAGCCCCAAAGTACCACAAACGCAAATAAACGTCACCTCAGCCTCGTATGGTAAGTCCGGACGGTGCATGGGGTTATGCGCGGGCTTCCAAAACGCGTGCACTCGTTTATGCGAAAAAGTGAGGTGGCCCAGGGAGGCGATGAACGCGTTCATTCGGATAAGCATCAACAACGATATCATCAGACTTACGTAAGGGGCCGTACGCAAATTACGTAACGCAATTGGGGGGAGGGGGGGTCAAGGTTTGCGTTACGTCACGATTTTAAAACTGCCAGAAAGAGCAAAATTTCTGCATGTTCAAGTTTTTGATTTAAACCTCGAGTGCAATTTTACCATGGACAGCTCACAGCGTTCTATACGCCATGTCAGTTAAGGGGCCAGTCCACTTTGGAGCCACGAAAAAAAGGCTATTTCGCGATTTTTTTTGAGGATTTTATAAAAGATGAAAATAAAAGTTGTTTGGCTTGATAAACAAAGTCTTGAAATACATTTTATACAAAATTTAATTCATTTTTATTTTTTTTTAAGTACAAAAAGGTTTGTAAAAAAAAGTTTGACGCAACGCCTCAAAAATAGGTGGGCTAGGTAGCTCCATCACAACTCGGTAACGGCTTGTCTGAAACAAAAAAAATCAAAGTCCATTAGATTCAGTATGACACCAGCTACAAAATGACCCTCGGATATAAAGTTTTATCAAAAAATAAAAAAATGGCAGATGAAAAACGAAAAAAGTGAAAAAAAAACGCGTTTTTTTCGCAGTTTTTCGCAAAAAAGAGCAAAAATCAAAATTTTAAAACCATCGAGGGTCATCTTGTTGCGAATCATGTTTACAATATGTGGTTCAAATTTCAAGAGAATCGGTTTATTAGTTTTAGAGATACGATGGAGCTAGATTTTGAAAACGTTGTTTCGAGAAAAACGCATTTGAAGTTTATACTATGAAAAACTCTTACCTAAACTCAATTGGCAATTCCTGCACAGTACAAAATCCCTTCTGATCGCTCATCATCGTCGATTTCTTCAAGTCTTGGTTGCTTTCGATTTTTTGAAATTTTCAAAGTGGCCTGGCCCCTTAATTTTCAAGATTTTGTCATAAAAATTGGTGCAAAACTAGATGGATATATACGTCATAAAATGAGTATAAACCCGATCCATTCATAATTAGTTATGTCTATGAAAAAAATCGCAATTAATGACGATAAAGCACCCGTTACGTAACGGAATGGGAGTGGGGGGTTCTAGCCAAGCGTTACGGTCCCGTTACGTGGGGGAGGGGGGGGGTCAACAATTGGGAAATTTTGCGTTACGTAATTTGTGTACGCCCCCTAAGGAGGTTGGAGCTTGAATGTTGTGACATTTCGTTGCCTCGTAAATTATGACAGCCAGCCATTTTGAGGTGCAGAGGTCCCGGTGTCTCTGACGTTTCGATAGGTCGTGCAACCCAGTACCGTGATGTATCGGCTGTATATCATAGATCACAAGTACGTAGGAGTAGATATCTCATTCGAGAGATCTGAGTCGGCAGCAAAGCGCGTGGATACATCGATGACTGAACTATGGAACAGCTGCTGGGCACGTCACGCCGTTGACCCCACACCGGGCTTGATCGATGACTTCGTCGATGACCCCACGCGTACGCCGTATCATTGACTCGACTTCTTCTTTCTCCCTCTTCGTCCCCTACCATCCTCTTCTTTCATCCTAAGACCTGCGGTCGATCTGGCGAGTCGAGTGTTATCGTCCGCACCTCCCTCAGGAACATCGTAAATCACTGATTTTGGGATTGAAAGACTCGCCGATTCTGCATTCCCGTGAAACATACAGCCATCGTTCGGTGCTACGGTACCTTCGCATGAGCCGTGCACAGAGAGGAATCGGCGTCGATTGATCGTATCTCGCCAATTACGAGGAATCTCAATTGAGAGGGAGTGAACAAATTGCCCGTCAATTTTGCAAATTGCACGTTTACCGAACGAAATCTCTTACAATCTGGAACTATCAAGGAGCGCGCGCGCGCGCGCCAGCTCACACGTAGCTTTCGATACGTGTATCACGTGTATGGACGCGGTGTGTCTCATGCAGTACGCGCTCCTTCGCTCTTGCCTCACTTCATGCCCGTGAAGTATTCAACGTAGTTTTGTATACGGGCGATCGTGTTTTCTTTTTTCACCAAGTTAATGCAAATACCCACTGACCACCTGTCGGAGCTTCGTTGTTCAATCGTCGTCCGTTTTTCTGCTTTACGCCGTCCTCAATGTCAGGATAAATTATCGCCCTTCTAGCCTTAAGGGGTTACGTGGGTTTGGAAGCAAAAAAAGCATATTTAAAAAAATATATAATATGTAAATCATTTTTTTCAAAATGTTAAGTACACAAAAGAGTAACATTTCAACAATATTTTTAAAAAATCATCAAAAAATTTGGGAAATTCAGCCCCTAAAAAAAGTGTCCTCGTGGTGGTCAGGATAACTCATGATAGCTTTATCGGAAATTGAAAAACCAATTTTTTTCTGTTAGTATATAAGTATAGCTCGTGATTGAACGAAGGATTTAAAAAAAATTGAAATTTGAATTTTTTTGCAGAGTTGCATGCAAAATAGCTCAATTTTTGGTACAATTTACGTATAGCCTTGAAAAATTAGTTGTAATCGAAAGAAAACCTTCGTGCAATCACTAGTTAATGTTATTTTGAAGAAGTGTGCAACATTTCAATAAGATCGGTGCATTAGTTTCTGAGAAATCGTGTACCTGCGTCGCTCCCGGCTGATCTATCCCAACGGGGGGAATTTCCACAGGCAGAGAGCCTACACTTTTACTCCGGTTGACTTAAGGCCGTAGGCCACTCTAGAGGCCGAAAAATTGGCTTTTTGGGGATTTTTTCCAGAAAAACTACAAAATAAATCGAGATTACAAAAAGGGTGTTTATCATACATATCGGTTACTGTATACAATAATTTTTTTGAAGCGATTAATTTCAATATGGCGGCTGTGCTGCTCTTATCTCAAAACTGTATTTTTTGAGTTGGCCGGAAACATAACTCAGACAATTTTCAACCGATTCACTTGAAATGTTGAATATATCTTGAAAAATACATTGTCCATGGAAGCAAATTTTTCACTTTCGAAAAATTTGCATAAAAATCGTCAGATAATTGTTAATAACAAATGAACTGTGCAATATAAACAAAAATCCTACGTACTTCCATAGACAGTGTATTTTTCAAGATATATTCAACATTTCAAGTGAATCGGTTGAAAATTGTCTGAGTTATGTTTCCGGCCAACTTAAAAAAATGCGGTTTTGAGATAAACGCTGCACAGCCGCCATTTTGGAATTAATCGATTCAAAAAAATTATCATATACAGTCACTGTTATGTATGATAAACACCCTTTTTTCTAATGTCGATTTATTTTGTAGTTTTTCTGAAAAAAATCCCCAAAAAGCCTATTTTTTCGGCCTCTAGAGTGGCCTAACCCTTTAAAACTTTGGGAGAATATTCCAGACATATTAGATATTAAATCATAACATTATTAGATTACTATTAGATATTACTATTAGATAAAACTATTAGATAACTATTAGATAACTATTAGATAACTATTAGATAACTATTAGATAACTATTAGATAACTATTAGATAACTATTAGATAACTATTAGATAATACAATTTAAAAAAATGGATTTTTTGAAATTTTCAAACCCACGTAACCCCTTAAGTGCCATTCTAATCGGGGTCGAGACATTGCCATTGCAGCTGTGCACGCCTGCTGAGAAGCGGAAGGCTCTCCCCGGGAATGCTCAAATTTCAAGTTAAATCCGTGTCCGCGGTTATCCACACCCGCATGCACGTAGAGATGTACGCGCGTACATATCGATCTTCCGAGATATCGCTTTCGCGACGGTACTGCGCACCTGCCGCAATCTCCCCCCGAGGATCCTCCGCTTGTATCTCTCGCACCTGCGAACATCTACGGCGATCGCTGATGCGCGCCTAGAGGAGAATGAAGAAAAGAAAAAACATTTCAGCACGCAGGAGGCGCGTATGTGCTCACGAGTTTTGCTCCTCGGGCAAAGCGAATCTCCCGGGGCAATTATTTCCCGCAGAATCCACCGCGCGCACCCGAGGCCAACGGAGAAAACTTGGCTACACGGATATCCCTCGAGTGCTGCTTAGATATATACACGGGTACGCACACACGATGACTATTATATGCCTTTGAAATCTGCGCGCACGTTACGCTCTCGATGCTCCGCCGGTGCTGCTGCTTTTGCTGTTTTGCATACAAGCGCAGTTGCATTTTCTGCTGAGGGCTTTGCCACAGCCTGCGTGTATATCGTATCACTGTAGTCGCATTATACTAAGTAGTTCAGCCTGCGGGCGGCTTTTACTTTCGATTTTCTTGCGACCGCGCGCGTATGTACACGGTGTCTCGTTTTGAAAATAAAAAACAGCGAAATAAATGACGTTGAAATTTGCGTCGTTGGAATGCAACGAATTTTTTTTTCCAATCGCTCATTTCGCTCAATCGCTCATCACTGAAACGTTTTTACGTATTCTCGTTGGAGGTTTATTACCTCAATTCACGAAAAAGGCTTTGGTTATCCAAAGCCGTTTTATTATTAATGAGTTGATATTGTTATTATTATTCATTAAGTGTTATGGTATGTTATTGTAATATTGTATTTTATTGTAATATAAATAATTAATTAATTATTGATATTATTGATATTAATCAAGTGTTATTGTATGTTATTGCAATATTATATTATATTGTAACATAAATAATTCATTGATTATTGATATTATTTTTATTAATTGTTACAATATTGTTATTAATAAAGATAAAGAAATTAAAAATGAAAGAAAAAACAATCGTTGCATGCAAATGATGCAAACCTCAACGTCATTGAAAAAAATCGAAAATATGAGGTCGTACACTGCAAATCCAAGTGTGTTATTTGTTACACGTAATGTGTAATTTTAAGAACCAATGCGTGCAAATGCCATATACACTTTAAAACAACGCAGTTATGTGGATTACAGCAATTTCGAACACATTTGATTTGTATTTTTAAACACTTGAACCGCATTGAATTTCAACATGTTATTGATGTCTAAACATAACATGCAACACGTGTAATTGCAGACATTTACAGGTTTAGATGTCAAATGTGTCTTAAATAATGCATTTATGTGTGTTACAGTAAAGTTAGATACATTTTCTGCGTAATTGTAAACAGTTGATCCGAATTAAGTATCTTAAAATTGAAATATCAATTGTAAAATACAAACCATAATTTAAATATATATATATATATATATATATATATATATATATATATATATATATATATATATATATATATATATATATATATATATATAATTTCTCTCCCCGCCTCCGTCTCTGCCCAGCCTACGCCGATTCACGTAAAAACACTTCGATGTATATATGCTTGAATAAAGCCATAGCATAATATTTGATAAAACTCTCTAATTATCGCAATGACACGAACTAATGGATATGGCTTACGCGATACAACAAATAACCATTTAAACACTTTTTCATAAAGAAAAAAATGTTTTGTACAAAGATTGTATGGTTTTGAGGGGGACATCCGATGGTGAAACCAATAATTTTTTTCTGTCAACACTTCTACGAGATTCCGCGGTAACTGTCAATTTTAAAAGTGGACAGGCATGGTTTTTGTTTTATAGAAAAATAGCCGATTTCGAGACGAATACAACGAGGAAAAGAAAATTATCTAGATCGAAAAGAAGAAAGTTATGGCGGTTTAACGTTTTTGGAAGTATCCAACAGTACGTACATGACAGGAGCGAATTTCGAAACGCTTATTCGACCATATGTCGAGCAATGTGATCAGTTATAGCTGTTTAGTGGAAGTTTAGGGTCTTTTAAACGGGGTATCCCTCTCTGAAAGCCCAAATTGCAGGGTCTGAATGATGCATTTTTTTCTAGTCACGCATTACCACTTTTTAAAAGGGAAATCTTCTGTTCTATTGACCTCAAATATAGAGCGTAAAAAATAAAACCAATGATCTACGACGTCATGAGCTTGAGATGAGCTTGAAATGCCAAAAAATTTGCAAAACGGTAATTAAAGCACGGCAAGGAAACAATGCGGTAGCTGACATGTTCAAATATGTGTCCATTAACTGCGAAACACTTTACGATGTGATTTCTGAATGCGTGAACTCGTTGCGACGCCTCTTCTTCTGTTGTGCAAATTTTTGAGTATCTCAAGATCATCCCAAGGTCATCATATTGTAGGTCATTGGTTTGGTTCTTTTGTACTCTACATTTATGACCAATAAAAATTGGGTTTTGCTTTAAAAAAAAACGAAGGTGACCTTGGAATCAGCTTGATACCCCACTGGAAAAAATCTACGGCTACCAAAATATAGACATTGATAAACCATTCAAATTTTGCTTATGACTACAAAGTCAGAAGCAAAACATGTCGATGATCATTATTTATGTTTTCGAGTGACTAATCTCTAGCGAATCACCCTATATATACAGGGTGTCCTGTAATGGATGGATAATCCTGCAACTGTCGATGGGTCAGATTATGTCCTACTATGTGCTGGAGTTTCAGTTTAGTAAAACTCCCACGGTTTTCGAGATTTTAGGCTTTATGTTAAAAAAAAACATCTGCTTTTGGTTTTTCGCATCCCATTTCTACAAGTGATATAAATCGACAATAACTAAGCAACTTTTTAAAGTAATTGGCACGATATGCGCAGTACATTTTTTTAGATTGCAGACTATCAAAGTCCGATGTTCGAATTGGTTTGTATGGAAATTCTGCCTAAGATCTTTTTTCGCAAAGTTTCCTTAACATTTAAGGTCAAAAAGAAGACTTTTCTAGATAAAACAAATGACCAAGAGCTTTTTTTCCAAACCGGGTAAAAAAGTTATGATTTGTAGAAATGGCATGCGCAAAACCAAAAGCAGATGATTTTTATCTCCAAAACCGTGGGACTTTTACTGAATTGAAATTCCAGCATATAATAGGACATGATCTGACCTATCGATCGGTGCAGGATTATCCATTCATTACTGGACACCCTCTATATATAGGGTGTCCCTATATATATATATATATATATATATATATATATATATATATATATATATGTGTGTGTGTGTGTGTATGTATGTATGTATGTATGTATGTATGTCTGTTCACATATGTACGAGTATGCATGTACTCTTTACGTTATACCGTAGGCGCGGCCGTAACGGGTTGCGCTTGCGGACCCTCCGACACACAAGTGCACGGGCTGGAATAACTTCAAAAAATGCACATCCACACAAGTTTATATGAGACCGTGTTAAAGGTCAGAACCCGTGCGCTCCTTCTAAATGTGCAAAGCTGTTGCCCGGTAAGCAAACTGCTCGTGATTCGAGGGGTTATACGAATTATGCACACCCGTGCGCTTATCGGAGCGCAGCGTTGCAAAATGGCATTGAATATGGCAAATGCAACGGAACTCGATTTAAAACGCCGGCTAAAAGGGTTAATGTCGAGCTTCGAAAATATGCGTGTGTAGGGGCAAAGCTTCGTTTCACCGCGTTTCATATTCAATTCTTAGGTGGTCGCGTTCGCGTGAGCACAGATCCTGGCGGTCCGGGACTCGAGGGTGCATGGGGGATGTTACGGAAATGCTGGTATGGCGATGATAATGGGATTCATTGCAGTTTTTTGGTTTGAAGCTTATAGGTGGAATTTGGAATCGATTCGTCGAATCGTTGAGCAATTGGGACGTCTTCGATTTGCAGTCGTTTCGCTTTCGTAGTTTTGGGATGGTTACTTACATGTGATGAAAAAAGGCAGAATAAAGAAGTGGTATAGAATATATCACGTTTGTGGAGTTTTGGTAAGTTGGGTAGGAGAGAAACTTTTTGAAAAATTTGACAAATATTGGCCACGTCATTGATGTGCAATCAATTGTAATGTATTTACTGATTTTTTTATTCGGCTCTACTATGCAACCTTCTCAAGCTGGATGGCAATGGTATGGACAGTTGAGTAGTCGGAAATTGTTATGGTCGCGAGACGCGACATATTCGATCTTAGGGCCCCACTGTGACGGGCCGAAAAAAGTCATGTTTCCCGATTTTTTAAATCTACTAGATTATTTATTTGGAATTTGGGGAAAAAGTATGTTATTCAGGACATATTGAACTAGTTCCGTGTAAATTTTGATATTGAAAAAAATACTATCTACTTTATTGAGGTATAACAGAGCCTCTGTATAAAAAATGTAGTTCAACGCCCGCATCGATAACTTGACAATCGTTGGTCCGAAAAACAAAAATTAAAAAGTTTTATAATCTATATACATGTAGTTCTCGTTTGATGTAGCCGTTTTTCAAAAAAAAATCACAAAATGGTGGGTGTTAAAATAAAGTGTAATTTTGGCGAAATTTTTACTTACATGCTGGGGCTTAAAAAATCCTGAATTAAAGAATACAGCTACGTGCAACGATAGCTACTGCAATTACAATAATTTTGATTTTTTAAAAATGAAAATCCGACAATTATAGCTAAAGTTATGATTCGGGCCAGTACGAGAAAAGTCGTTTTGAGAAAAACGCGATCGAAAGTATTTTAATATACGGAATCACGGCGCTCCCTGCTCTCACTAAATCTTCTGTAACATAATCAATTTTCAATTTTTTTACTTGAAATTTAATCCCATATTCTTGAATATGCATACTCTGAGAAAATGCAAAAAAATCGATTATTTTACTCGTCACAGTGGTGCCGCGCCTTGAGGCGGGAGCCTGAATTAGAAGGTCCAAAAAACCGTTTTTTCGGGAATTTTTTTAGAAGGGAAAAATTCAAGAGAGCCCAGTAAACATGTAGGTATCTTTGCATATTTATTTGAAATGTATAAAAAATTTGTTTCAAAATGAAACAATAAATCACGGCAGATCTATCAGTCTATTCCATGTGCATTCTGCCACTGCGGTCTCCAATCGGCGGAAAATATGCAGTTCGTAATTCTTGACTAAAACAAAAAACCAATCAAATTTTCAATCGCCATATATTTTCATTCTGGGTGAATTAAGGAAAAGCTTAAAAAATCGTGAAATTATAGCTTTTCTAAGGTTGAAAAAAAAAACTTTTTCAACGACTTTTTTAATTCACTTAGAAGAGATTTTCATACTGAAGAAAATAAACTTTGGTTTGATTCAATGGGTCGTTTAGTTTGTTGGCTATCAAGACCGCGAATTTGGCAAAATCGTGAAAATAAAAACGGGAGAAAACGCGCTTCAAAGTTTTCAATAGGAGGAAATATCAATATCAAATATCAATCGTTTTTCTGCTTTTGGCCTTGTATCTTCGAAATGATTTCCAATTGGCCTCCGCAACTTTGTAAATATATTCTTGGATAGTTTATCTATCAATTCAAGCAATAAAAAAACGATTTTTCGGACTTTCTAATCCAGGCTCCGGCCTTAAGACTTCCCCTAATAAAGGGGAATACAGATCACACAATCATTTTGAAAAACGCCCTACAACTGCTAAATTGAGGCTTACTCTACATATCATGCCACTTACAACTAATTTATCACTACACCCACGACATACTCCCAATCATCAAAATTTGGTTCCTGTCACCAAAAATGTAACGACCACCCTCACAGTGGCTTTTCACGACTAAAAACGTCGAAGTTCGCATCAACCGCATAGTTGCCGTTCCTGCACGAGCCCTCCAGTCGTGAGAATATCAATACGTGGCACCACCGATCCGCCAAGAATTTCAAGTGGTACAAATGGGCGTTTGCAAATATTCCCTCCGCTTTATATCCAGTTAGCCAGTCTAGGAAGTACCCGAATACTTCACTTTTGCAAATCCACGGGATATCTTCCTCAATATACCATTTCCACTTCCTACCATCCTCCAAGTACTCCGAGTCGGGAGAACACATAAATACGTCTGATGGTATCAGCCCGAATGCCAGCCGCCCACGTGACACAAGGTTCACCGATGTAACATATCAGGTGTCACGAGAATGGTCGTGCGTGTATTAATCATTCCACGCGCCTGTTCATATATGTGCAGTACTTGTAGGATCGCGAGTGCGGAAGAAGGTGCCGTTTGCTGGGTTCTGTATTCCATTCCATGTGTGTTCTTCAGGCGTACACTGCATATGTACACTCGCAGATAGAGAGAGAGAAAGAGAGAGAGAGAGAGAGAGAGAGAGAGAGAGAGAGAGAGAGGGCGGAGTCGCAAAAGATCGCAAAGAACGTTGTCGCGGGTGAGTTGGGATGCCTAGAGCTGTGGAAGCAGGGTCCACCGAGGTTGGCGAGCTACATCGAGGTATCCATAATACGACTATCTGGCGATCTGAACTGGTAGTCGGCAGGCGGTGCATGAGCTTGCGGTGTGTATAGCCAGCAGGGCGGCCTATCCGCAACGGCAACAG
Source organism: Ophion slaviceki (assembly GCA_944452715.1). Classification (NCBI taxonomy): domain Eukaryota; kingdom Metazoa; phylum Arthropoda; class Insecta; order Hymenoptera; family Ichneumonidae; genus Ophion; species Ophion slaviceki. Next base: position 30,532,510 of record OX101788.1, on the reverse strand, counting down.
AAGCAAATACTTGGGCGGTTGAATACACTTATGCAGGCACCGTCTCCTGTACAGCTGTTCGGACAGGCATATGTGAGCATTGCGCGTTCGCCGAGCGAGCAGCCCGGTTGCATATTGGACCGTAATTACCCGTGCCTGTTAACTCCGCGCGCGGTGCCTACTGCTTAGCTTTTACTTAGAAACTACGGGCGTGCTCTGGCGGGGAACACCTGTACACCCTGGCACACCGTTTGTACACGAGAAACGGTTCGTGCGCAATCTCTGTCCTGTATATGGAAACGCGAGAACAACACGCGCGGATGCTGCCACGGAGCATGGAATTGCAGAGTAAAGAGGCCCGCTAACGTCGCTCTCGGTTGCGCTGAGGAAACGAAGTTGCTGGGTGGTCAATGGCCCGATTCGAATGTCGATACTATGCATTTCTTTTTTACGCGAACTCGCGCCCACCTCCAATGGACGTCATCTTACTGATGTTATGCAACTGCTGTGCCGGGACATTCGTTTTTTCAGGCTTGAATGAAGCGGGTGGGATTAACATGTGCTGAGGAGATGTCTGCAATTTTTGGAAATGTTGTTTACCTGCTTGTCTGATGGAATGAAGTTGACGTCAACACGGTGGACGTTTTGTTTTGAACGTTTGGTAAGTGGTGATTGGGGCTTCCAGACTTTTGCTGCACTTCTTTTCGTCTGGATCCGACAAGACGAACTACAGAAGATTCGATTTCTCTTTCAAATGACCGTGGCACGTGAATACCAATTTTAAAATAGCTTGATCGGCATTAAGCTACTTTCCTTGATGTAAAAAAAGTTTGCATTGAAAAAAAAATCCTCCGATTGAGGGGAGATATACATCTAGGAGCCGGAAAAAGGTCATTTTTCGAATTTTTTCAAGGAAAACTATTTGAAATTTCGGATTGAGGTTTTAATTATCTAAAAGTATATACATTCAAAAATATGTTTAATTTTCTTTATTTAAAAATATCAAAAATATACAAGGATATTGTATGATCCTTGGAGCGTCGTAAAAAAAATCTGCGTATACTGTACCCACTGGCGTTTCTTCAAAAATCATCTGAAAAAAAAACCAAAAAGATTATTAAATTAGATACTATAATTTAGTACTTGTCATAGCCGATTTTGAAAATATCGATTTATGACAAAATGGCGGACGTTTGAACATAAATAGTGATTTTTGGGCCAAAAATTAGTTATTATTTTGCCTATAAAACAAAAACTAAGTAACGGAAAAAAATATCCTGACAAGTACTAGATAATGGTGTATAGACTAACCACAAAAAACCTCAAGGTAATCGGTTCATTGGTTTTCGAGAAATTTTGGGTACCGATTTGAAAAACGTGGTTTTGAGAAAAACGCGTTTGAAAATTTGGGAATGTATAAATCATGAAATTTGTCAACTTACATGGAATCATCGATACCAGGCTCATGGTGTAGGTCTTCTACGGTCGACGGAATGTTCATAGCCTCTAAAACCTCGATCTCGACCATCTAGGTGTATATCTCTCCTTAAGGACTGCCTTTTGATATATAAAAAATGTCTGAAATTTGAAGCAGATGGGTTTGGTTGTTTTTGAAATATTTTGGTCACCGATTCTGAAAACGTCATTCCGAGAAACACGCGTTTAAAGTTTTACGTCAGGTATATACGTAGACTGCCGGACGACAAATTGTCTGGCCAGAGACCGCCAGAAGCGTTTCCTCTCAATAATGTTTTCGAAAAGTAAGTAAAACTTCCTTAAAATGTATATTTTGGTTTAAGGCAGCCCTCTAGTTTCTCGGGTCGAAAAAATCGATTTTTTTTCATAAATCACATCTACAACATGTGTAGAAAATGTGTGCCAAAGGATTTTTCGATATTCGAAGTGATTCACAAGTTACGGCCCTGGAACGGAGCAGGTATACTTTCAAACGCGTTTTTCTCGAAACACTATTTTTCGAAACGATGACCACGATATTTCAGAAACTACTGCACCGATCTTGTTCAAATTTATACAGCATCTTTAATATGTTATAAGCCAGCGATTGAACTAGGATTATCATGATTGCTTCGATAGTTTTTTTTGTACGAGCGAAAAACTTAAGAAAAAATGAGTAAAAAATAGAATGTAATTTTCAAAAGTGTATAAAAAAGTCGATTTTTGTAATTTAGAATTCACTCTAGTTCAATCGCTAGTCTTAAATATGAAGATTAAAATGCCGTTTGGTTTTTTTTTATTTCGGATAAGCAGAACAGCCGCAATCTTGGTCACCGTCAAGCACCTCTTTTACTTGATGTCTTCCTGTCGGCCACTATAACGTTTATTCTATTATAAGGAGTACAACTTTGCAGTGACCGTTTTTTTCAAAAGTTTAAGGCTTTATTATAAAAAAGTGGCTACATATTTTTTAATCAAAGTACTGCCCGTCGCTAGCTACGACCTCGGCCCATCTTTCAGGTAGCATTCGAATCCCGCGTCGATAAAAGTCTTGGTCCTTGGAGGCAATCCAGGAATCGACCCAATTTTTGACTTCTTCGTAAGTACCGAAGTGCTGGTCAGCCAAATCGTGTGCCATTGACCGGAACAAGTGATAGTTGGAAGGGGCAATGTCTGGAGAGTACGGCGGGTGGGATAAAACCTCCCATTTCAGCGTTTCCAAGTACTTTTTCACGACATTTGCAACATGGGGTCGGGCATTGTCATGCTGCAGTATCACCTTGTCATGTCTTTCGTTGAATTGTGGCCGTTTCTCTTTGAGTGCCTTACTCAAGCGCATCAACTGACGTCGGTAGAGTTCCCCTGTGATGGTTTCGGAGGGTTTGAGCAGCTCATAGTACAAAACGCCCAGCTGGTCCCACCAGATACACAGCATCACTTTGGATCCGTGAATATTCGGTTTGGGCGTCGATGACGGAATATGACCAGGCAGTCCCCATGATTTTCGGCGTTTAGGATTATCGTAGTGAACCCACTTTTCATCTCCAGTCACAATCCGGTGCAAAAATCCCTTCCTTTGTTGTCTTTGGAGCAGTTGTTCACAGGTGAAAAATCGGCGCTCGATGTCTCTCGGCTTCAACTCATGCGGGACCCAGTTTCCTTGCTTTTGGATCATACCCATATCCCGGAAACGTTTTGAAACTACTTGCTGGGTTACTCCTAACGTCTCGGCGAGTTCCTCTTCAGTTTGGCACGAATCCTGGTCCAGCAAGGTCTCCAATTCTGCGTCTTCAAAAACTTTCTGCCTTCCGCCACCATGCTTGTTCTCGACCTCAAAATCTCCACTTTTGAAGCGTTGAAACCACCGCCGACACGTTTTCTCACTAATAGAATCCTCCCCGTAAGCATCTACAAGCAAACGGTGGGCCTCAGCCGCAGATTTCTTGATGTTGAAGAAGTAAATCATAACCTCCCGCAAATGCTGAGAATTCGGTTCGTAGGTTGCCATGTTTGAGTGCCTATAACTTTATAATGCATACACGTATCCGTTAGCTTTTTTAAATTGTTTACATTGGCTGAGCCTCTAGTTTAAAATGCCACTTTTTTATTGAGCTAGGGCCACTACTTCGGCCGCAGTGGCTCTCTAAGTAAAACGGTCACTGCAAAGTTGTACTCCTAATATATATTTTGACTTCAAAAAATTTGTCAAGCTTATTTAAATGTTAATAAAGATTATGCAAAAACAATGAGATTGATTATTTCGATGCTTTGCCCGTAAAAAATTATTGAAAAAGCCGTAATAAAACAGCCGAGAAAGTAGAGGACCGCGTTAATGGTAGTTTTTTTGTAAAACGAGAAAAACGAAGCTATATAATTGCTTTGTGGAAAATTTAACAAATATATATTGTTCCTGCACTACTTTATAATAAAATAACTAAAATTTTGTTTTCAGATCGAAAAGAGCATAATTTTAAAGACCGCCTTCGAGAGTATTTCTAAGAATATCAATTTCCAACCTCTAACTCAATCTAAGGGAAAACTCTAGAACACATATAATCAAAATCAGTATAATTTTTGTGTACCCAAAGTTGGCGTACTATCCACTGAAGCCAGTCTTCGATGAGACGAGTTTCACAATAATTTTCTCCGCAACATTTTTTGTCATTATTCTTATATCGTCTTTCTAAGGTCTTCCTAGATAGTTCGTAGGTCCTAGCGGCCTCACGAACCGAGAATTCATCATTTTTTACAGCACTATAGCTGCTTTTAATGATTCTTGAGTCCAGTTCCCTCGTAGAGCAATGTCTTTTCTCTTGTACTCATTAGGCATCTAAAACAAATGTAGAACAAATGAATTACTTGAACACATTACAACTAATACTATGCCCATCATACAACGACTGTACGTGGCCATCTCTCCTAATCTTCCGGGAGAGATGGCCACATCTAAAATGTAGACAAGTAGAAACAATACATGCGAAATCTTGAGGTTATAACAAAGCACTGTTCGTGAACCATTCAAGAAATACAAAAGTAACCATTACTTTCACAAAATGACATCATCACAGGGTAAAACACGAAACCTTAAAAAAAAATAGCAGTAGACAGAATAATTAAAAAGTATTTTCCTTAACATTTTTTTGCCAAACTTTTTCTCGTACACTTACACCTGCGCACGACGCGAAGCGAATTGAGCAGCACCAGGTGAAATCTAGTGCGCGGTTCTCTGAAACCTTTTCATTTGCCATCTCTCCCTTTTGGCCAACTCCCCCGGAATTAGCCTATTAGTCATAAAATTGGAAAGAAATGCCAGAACAAAGCTGTGTCCAGCACCTTATCATGACATATGCCACTGACGGATTAGATGGTGTTGTCAACACAAGCAAAAATAAAACAATTAAAAGCACGGCATACCGTAAAACTTTGAACAGGTTCTGGGAGTTTTTTGTACGTAACTTTTTTTTAACACCCTCGATACCAACTTTTCCTGCTCTAATATAACAGTGTATGCTTTGGCTATCAAATGTATAAGAAAGTCAAGCTCCACCGCCGCCTCACCATTTAATATATTCATTTTTTAAAGTGTCATAGTAGCCCCGAGTGTGGGGCTTCTTTCAAAGGGCATTGAAATGCAACTTATGTCAAAGATTAAGGGTTACTTTGGAATCATTTTCATAAAAAGTGTAATATTTTATGCATTATACATTGAATTAAATGAAAAACAATGATTTTTTAATAACCACATTGTCATCGTTATTAAGGCAGCAGAACTCGAACAATTTTCGTCCATCGACTTGAAATTTTAACTGTAGTTTCTTAGATTGCTTTAATAGTCAATTACGAGCGCGTTTTTCGATGAATCGAATATTGTAAAAAATAGATCACTTTTCAGATGAAAATTATGGTCGAAAAAACGAACTTTTTTTCAAACTCGTCTGTATTTTTCTTTTAATTATTTTTTAATTCCCCCCGTAATTGACTGCTAAAATAATATAATTAACGAAAATATTTCACTCTTAGTTCCGGCACTAAATTTACGACAGTTCTACTGCGTGCCGCGGACGGGGTCGGCTGAAAAACAGTAATGCCATAGTGACTCGTGCGCCGCCATTTTGTATACTTTTGATAAATAAATTTTTTTTTACATACTTCAATAAATACCTTATAAAACCTAAAAGCTCTTTTGAGCATGTATTTTATTCCTTTTCTAAAAAAAATCCAAAGAAAACAATCGAAAATGGGCAGTTACAGTGGCGCCCTCCCTTTAGGGGAGGGTAGGGGCTTAAGCGTGAAAAAACACTTTTTTGCGATTTTTTTCCATCTATATGGATACAGTAAATTTATTGAAACCTTTTGTACATTGTTGAGTGTCATTTCAAGAACATTCCGTGAAATTTGTACCCGAAAATATCCACAAACAAGCCGGTGCCCCGTTTTTCTCGAAACCACTTTTTCAAAGTCCGTGTTCACTGCCATTTGAAAACTACATCACCGATTTATTTCAAACTTGGTACACACTTTCTACATATAAAATACCTCCCCCCAACGGTTAGTTTGAGATTTTCTTTACATTGAGGGGGTTTTCCACCCCCAAAATGGCGGAATTTTTCGTGGAAAATAGCACTTTTCACTTTACACGACCACCAAAAATTTAGAAATGAAAAAAAACAAATTATCAAAGACCGTTGGGGGGAGGATTTGATGATACTTTGACTAAATTTTAATGGTACTTGATTTCAGATAATTTCTAGCTGAGATACAGTGAACACCGCAAATCGTGTTTTTCCAAAGGCGTTTTTGAAAAAGCTTTGTCACCGGATTGTTTGTGGATATTTTCGCGTACAAATTTCACGGAATGTTCTTGAAACGACACTTAACAATGTACAAAAGGTTTCAATAAATTTACTCTATCCATATAGATGAAAAAAACTCGCAAAAAAGTGTTTTTTTTTCACACTGACACCCCTACCCTCCCCTTAAGGAAACATTTTACATAAAAATATCAAGTACCTGGGGTGCTAGTATAGGCACTTAATGAGTCTTATAATTGTCATTGAGATAAAAATCAACTTGAGCAACATTACAATCAACTTTAGCATCATTGTAATAAACTTGAACGACAAATTGTTGTTCAAGTTTATTCCACGCACCCGCCGCCCGCCATAGACGGTCAACTGGGCTCGCTGCGCACACATTTAAAACGTATTTTGGCGCTCTGTCAAAGTACCCCCAAGAACTGTCAAAGTTACCCTGAATGTCAATGTAGCCCGTTTTGCGGTACTCTTTGGTGGCTCTACCCCATGGAGGCCCTCATTTTAGTTACTACTCAAATAGAGTTGTCCCTAGAATTCCTTTCTTAGAAATATGGTCATGTAAACCGAAAGGTAGATCTTCCCTCGTGCTCGACAATTACCGACACATAGAACGGACATAATTCGTCATCAAGCCATGGATGTCGTTTTGCGGTCGTTCGCAATGAAATTTTGCCGTCCGTCGTATGAAGATCGTTGAATTAAGAGAGTTTAGCGGGGTCTAACTGGAACGCGTGCTCCGAGGCGATATAAAGAGCTCTTGATAGAGACAGAGTGAGAGAGAAAGAGAGAGGGAAGACAGTAGTGGAGAGAATCGTGTGTGCAGTGGCCTGCCTCGCTATTAAGTTAACTAACGAACGTCTCGGCGTGGCGCGCCTTCGTTAATAAAAGAATATCTATATAGCCGGGTCTACATGGCAACACATGTATACGAAGCCGGGAGTGTGCACGACGTGTAAGGATATATGTACGACGGGCCGGGTCTCCGGGTCGGCGATGATGCCCCCGGCGGTGCCGCGCGTTGCCGTTGCGGTGCAGCACGCCGCTCTCGCTCTCCTCGCGGTGTGGTGCACAATCAGCGAAGCGTGCTCGTAATGACCATTACCGTCCATCCGTCTCGCTACTTCGCCTACTACGGTAATGGCTCGTGTCCGCGAAGCGGAGCTCTCCTTGTTCGCAACTTTTAGACCGACTAGGATGCTGCTCCCGTCTCTTTCTCATCTTACCTCCGACCACGTGCCTCTCGTCGTCTCGAAATTAGAAGAAAGTCAATTTTCAGGACAACACGTTCAACGTCCTTGCTAACTGAATTATTCGTTAACGGGTTACCCCCACTTGTAGCGCAAAAAGGCCTTTTTCATGAATTTTTTAAAAGAAAACTACAAAACTTTTTTAATCGATCAATATACCATCTTAAAGAACACATCTTGAAGAACTTTCAGTAATTTTTTTATTGAAAAATATTACATTCTTTAGTGGCAAATGGCCGTCAATGAAATAATGTTCTTATATACACGGTTTGCGGTGACCAACATTGCGGCGAAGTGGATCATCTGAAAAAGAAATGCGGATGGATTTAGTCAAATATAAGTATAAACTAGTCTTTAATCGAAGGATTTTAAAAAATATTCATTTTTCACAAAATGGCGGACAGTCAAAGTTAATGGTTCGATTTTAACGAAAAAAACGGCCGTTTTTTGGCTATAAAACGGCCATTTTTTTTCGAAAAAAAAAATCGAACGATTAAAGACTACATTTTTATGTGTTAAATAAGCCTGCAAAATTTCAAGAAGATCGGTTCATTAGTGTTCGAGTAATCTTGGTCACCGACTTCAGAAATGCCATTTTGAGAAAAACGCGGTTAAAGTTTCAATTTCAGTTTACACAAAGAAAATATTTTTTTTTGTAAACTTACATAGAGTCATCTATTCCCGGATACTTATACTTCAAAAAAATGCAATAAAAAAAATCGATTTTTTCAAAATCGCAAGTGGGGGTAACCCCTTAAGGAAAGGGTAGGGGCTTCAGCGTGAAAAAAAAAACACTTTTTTGCGAATTTTTTTCATCTATATGGATAGAGTAAATTTATTGAAACCTTTTGTACATTGTTAAGTGTCATTTCAAGAACATTCCGTGAAATTTGTACGCGAAAATATCCACAAACAAGCCGGTGACAAAGCTTTTCCAAGAACGCCTTTGGAAAAACACGATTTGCGGTGTTCACTGTATCTCAGTTAGAAATTATCTGAAATCAAGTACCATTAAAATTTAGTCAAAGTATCATCAAATCCTCCCCCCAACGGTCTTTGATATTTTTTTTTTCATTTCTAAAATTTTGGTGGTCATGTAAAGTGAAAAGTGCTATTTTTCACGAAAAATTCCGCCATTTTCGGGGTGAAAAACCCCATCAATGTAAAAAAATCTCAAACTAACCGTTGGGGGGAGGTATTTTATACGTAGAGAGTGTGTACCAAGTTTGAAATAAATCGGTCATGTAGTTTTCAAATGGTAGTGAACACGGACTTTGAAAAAGTGGGTTCGAGAAAAACGCGTTTGAAGTTTAGAGAAGTCGGAGCTACAGTGTTAGAGGAGCGGGACCAAATAGTCAATAACTTCGAGTGTTTTGCTCTGATTGACTTGAAATTTTGGGATTGTATTCTTGAAATGTTTAGCTATAAGAGAAGAAAAAAAATCGATTTTTCAAAAGTGCAAACCCCTACCCTCCCCTTAATCATCTTCCGTTCGGTTTTCATTAGCGGGCTTGCATAAGCTTCGGGCCTGAAAAACAGGTCGATTTTTTATATTTTTTTCTGATGAGGGTATTGGGATGACGAGGTCGGGATTTTACACTCAATTTATGTATGGAATAGTCAAGTTGGAGATTTTTTTTTGACGAAAAATATTTACGAATAAAGAAGTTGTTATTATTTGAACATACTGCGTTAGGGGGAGAGAAAAAAATGAACTTTTCGTATAATGAGACCAAGTATGACCAAATACTTTTTTTTTATTGTGTCAACTACGAAAATGGCAAACTGTGGAAAAAAGAAGTTTGATTTTCGACCAAATTAAACACATAAAAAAGACGACCGGTTATACGAGAGAAAATGTTAGAAACGAATGTTCGATTTCGAAGTGAATCGTACACACAGCTTTTGAGATACGACGTACAACGTTTTGAAAAATAAAAGTTTCGAGAAAAACGCCAAAGATAAAAGGGGTAAATCACATTCCCAACTTTTTTCGACAACTTTTCATGGAAGTTAGAGGTTTGGGGGGTAATGAATGGTGAATACGTATTCAATGAGTAAAAATACATCGATATGTACTTGGAAAAAAAAATTTGAAATCCAAATTTGTTTCCCATCTCGGTAAAACATAAGTGGCTCCACTGAATCGTCGATCATTTCTTTTCTGCTTCGATTTCGAATTCCACTTTGCATGCATTCTTCTACTAATCATTTTCTCACCGAAATGCCGTTTGATTTGTGGAGTTCCGATTAGTTTTCGATTTTTGACGAAATTTCAAATGCCGAGCACTCATTTATAACTAAATATTACGAGTGAAAACTAATTGCGGTATCGGGATGAATCAAGTGGTATTCTCTAAGTCTACCAAAATCCTTTTCAAAATCTCCGTATTAAGCTTATGTCACTCAAATAGGACTGCCGCCACGGCTGTTTGAAATTTTGAGAACTTCGGCGATTTTAAAAAGGAGACCAATAGGGTAGAGAAAAAATCGACTTCGACGCCATTCCAAGGATCTATCTGATGGAAACTATTCCGCTGATCATAAACCTGACGGAGTTTCTTTTTTCCCAAAGCAAAATTACGCCGGCTCAACGTGAAAAGGGTGGTTCAATACACAATGAACGATTTTTAATAACCATTGAGGGTTTTAGGGAAAATGAATGGTTGATTCGTATTTATTTTTTTCAACATAATTTTTCTTTTTTTGGGTTAATTTCTATTTCATTTTTCCACACTCGGATTGCACAATCGTTAAATGGGTTCAATAGGTAAAATAGGTTGAAAGGTAAGGTTCAATTGGTGGTCAGCCAACATCTACGATAGAAGCCATCTATCACAGTTGTCCAGGATTTCCCCTGAAAATCAATCAATAACGACACAGGTTCGTTTGAATTAATCTCTCTTTACAAACATTTCGGAGCTCTAGTAGAATCTAATATTAAATTATCGAATATATTAAATTATTTAATACATTAAATTAAAGACTAAAAAGTAGAAAATAATTGATTTGTAAATTTTTTTAAACAAGTTTTTTTTTCAATGTACTTAAAAAGTAGAAAATACTTTTTGTAACCAAGTCACCTAATGTGCCTATAAATAAAAGCTTGGGGCGCTCAAAATTTAGACATAGAATCTTTAATTTACATAAATTCGTTAACATATCATGTGCATTTAATTTACTGCAAAACGTTAGATTTCTTAAATAAAAATCCTAAAACTGAGTATAAACGTGTGATAATAATTTCTCTACTTACTATTCTGCCAAATTAAATACGGTTAATGAAACTGAACCGATCAAATTTATTAAACATTTACAAAGTTGAGCGCCACAAGCTTTTATTTATAGTCACACACACGTGACTTGGTAAAAAAATTATTTTCTACCTTTTAGTACATTAAATAAAATATTTTTTTCTAACTTTTAAATATAGAGTGAGCAAAATAAAAATTAAGGGGTGGCCCATCATTTCATTTTCGTTTGTTTCAATGCACCCATAGTCGATTTCTAAATGTTTTGCATGAGAAAAATGTCCATTTTTGTGTCACTAAAATGAGTGGACAGCTTGTGGGTGAAACTGCGAAATCAACCCTTAATTATAAGGCGTGGTTTCACCCCTTAAAAAAATGTCCACCTATAGAAAATCGTATCTGATAATTTTTAATGCTCTGCCGTATACATGAGTTCAAACAAAATCGGAGGCAGACACCCAAGTGACGTTCCTTGGTTGAGTAAACATTTGTTCGTAGATTGCGCGATGCCTGCTGGCTATTCCCAAATCAATTCTGTTCTCTGGGTATCCCATGGAAATATACATCGTACAATGTGTGCCGGTCCAACGTGCCCGACTGGCTCGATCGTCAATCAGTGAGATCCCCAATTTTACTAATAGAAACAACCGGATCGCTCTGCCAAGCGTCCCGGGACACCGGGATCCTTGGTCTAACTAAGACGAAGACGGATCGTTGTCTAGATCGGACCAGTCGGCGCTTAGCTCCATGAATTTTTCTCTGACAGTCCAGTGGATTCCTGCCGTACGGCTAGGCTCGCTACGGATTATAAATTCCAAGGGTACGTGCAGTTGGTTTTTTGAATCGCCGACCGGGGGGAAAATCTCGAGACGTCACTCCTGGGCACCTGGCGCACCGCGGGCATAGCAACAAAATGGATATCCAGTTCCCTCATTTTCAAGAGAAATCTATTTTCCATCGAGGCTTATTAATTATAACTGCGATTTATCGAGCATGACAATTGATAAATGAGTCTCGTAAAATTTAAAATAAACATCTAATTTTTATCACCTTAAATGTGTTTTCTTCGAGTTGAATTGTTTAATGAGAAACGAACGTTTCACTGATTGTTTTTAAATGATACTGATTTTTTAAAGACGTAGAATTATTTATGTGATAAAAGTTTTTATCCTCAGCAATCTAGCGCAGTTTCAGCTAAAAAAAAATAACGTGAAATGCGCTCAATGTTTAACGTCGATGATTGCTACTTCTTTGGATTGCGATTGCATTTACAATTTTCCCTAAGACAATGCCTACCATAAGCTAATTAGAACTATTTATTATTATAATTATTCTCATATTATTTTAATGATTATTTTCACAAATAATATAATTATTATTATTCTGAATATTCTAATGATTATGATTTTAAATATTTTAATAAGTATTATTCTAATTCTAATGATTAACTATTAAGATGGTCGGCCCAGTGGTCGTCAGGTTCCTAGTGATCGGCACGTTTACTTTTTTAATAAGTTCTTTAAGGGTCAAAGCCACTGTAGCGGGGAAAAAGTAAGTATATTTTGGGAATTTTTTTTAGCGGGACAATGGAATAAATCAAAATTCTAAAAAAAATCCTTTGTTGTACATATCATAAACTGTATAAACTATTTTTTTCAAAGTAATATACAACAAAATGGTGGCTGCACAGCTTTTCTTCGACGAAGCCTTTTTTCATAGGTGCGCGGACGGTACCTGCAATTTTTTATTTACAGTGAATACATTTTTTTTTCGGTTATACATGTGATTAGCTACAGAAATACGTAGGATT